>OOFC01046019.1:0-24390 GCA_900323345.1 Pseudochromis fuscus
AATGTAACCTTCTACCTCTTCTACGTCATCTTCTTCTTCTACAATGTAACCTTCTACCTCTTCTACGTCATCTTCTTCTTCTACAATGTAACCTTCTACCTCCTCTACTTCCTCTTCTTCTTCTACAATGTAACCTTCTACCTCTTCTACTTCCTCTTCTTCTTCTACAATGTAACCTTCTACCTCTTCTACTTCCTCTTCTTCTTCTACAATGTAACCTTCTACCTCTTCTACTTCCTCTTCTTCTTCTACAATGTAACCTTCTACCTCTTCTACTTCCTCTTCTTCTTCTACGATGTAACCTTCTACCTCTTCTACTTCCTCTTCTTCTTCTACGATGTAACCTTCTACCTCTTCTACTTCCTCTTCTTCTTCTACAATGTAACCTTCTACTTCTTCTACATCTTCCTTTTCTTCTACATCACCTTCGTCTACAAATTCAGTATACACATTTAAACAAACATTAAACAGCAGTAAAATTGAAATACATTTCTAAAGTTTGGCACAGTTAGTGACAAAAATGAAGCATTGATTTAGTAGTTTTACACAGATTAGTTAGTTGACAGATATGCTGAGCGATGTATAATTTCTTTGCAACAAAACCTCTGAATTGTTTATTTAAATGTTCTTCCTTGAACATAACAAAAGACAAAATTTACTCAAGATTTTTTTTTTTTTAAATCCAAGCTACAAACTATTTTCTAATTCTGTGAAATGACTGTCTTTCCATTAATTTCTTATTTTCTATTATTTTCCAGTATTTTCATGGAGCCCCAGCTGTCAGTAAATTACATTTTTTTTCTTTTTCTTCTGTCAACACAGTTAAATTCACTATTGTTTGGAGGAGAGAAGAGGTGCCGGTGTTTTTATTCACTTTCATCCAGTCAGTTTGACATCATGCCACCTGACCTTTGACCTCTTCCTCCTCTTGCACACATATGAATCCCACATGGCGAAGGAGAAAGAGCCTTTAAGAGATACGACAGGAGGATGGTGGTGGGGTTGACAGAATAAGAGCATACCTGTGGTGTGTGAGCATATTAACAAGACGTCTGCTGCACTTCACAGCACTTCTACTCACACACGCTCATTTTAAAGTCAGATCTGGATTCATTCAGAGGAGAGGTTGATCTCAGGTTCTCCATATCCACTTGCTATACATCAGTGGTCTCCAACCTTTTTTGGACCACGGACCGGTTTAATGTCGGCATTATTTTCACGGGCCGGCCTCCAAGGTGTTGCAGATAAATACAGCGAAAATAATATAACACAACCGGCATAAAACAGTTGTCCTCTTACCCTTTGCAAAGAAGCTCTGCGAAGACGTTTGTATTTTATTCATTTTCGCTAGTTTGCGGGCTTATTTTTTGGCTAACTATCTGATGTTACACGTGATAGGTGAAAAGTTTTATCACGTGACCGAGACACGCGTATTGACGTGTCAAGAGGCAATGGCAAAAGTTAAGTTGAAGAGAATCCTTCCCTCCTTCCTTTCAAAATAAAATGTCTTTCAGACTCTAATAATCAATGCAACGGAAGTTTTATTTTTATTTATTGTTTCTTTGCGGCCCGGTAACAACTGCCCACGGACCGGTACCGGTCCCTGGCCCGGTGGTTGGGGACCACTGCCTTAAGCTACCTGCACCTACTTATTGTCACCTAGTGGCGAGGATGTAAATGTTTTTTTTATTTTATTTTATTTTTTTCTGTTGTGCCAGTGCACTTTACTGTTTGGCCTGTCTTGTCATGTCTGTCTCCGCATTGGGACAGTGAGAAACGTAATTTCGATCCTTTGTGTGTGCAGCACATGTGAGGAATTGACAAATCAAGCTGAGTTTGAGTTTGAGTGTGTGTGTCTCAACTGTGTCTGTGCTAATGTTGGTAAGATGTAGGCAGTGATTGTTCCTCCTCCAGACTGAAATGACCTCCCACTGTTCTTTGTGCTGCTGGTGAATCATCAGCGCCTTGTTTAGCGGAGCAGCAGCAGGTTGTGGTTGTAGTGCTGAAACACGGTGGTACCGTCATGTTTATTCCCCTGCTCCTGCTCCTACACGGAGTCTGACAGAGGTGGGCTTCTGCCACCATCATTATGGAGATGAGTAGTCTCCTTGGACCCCGGCATAAGTCCTTCAGATGGTTACAGAAGCCTGGAGAAGGATGGATGCTGACGTAGACAGCGCGGCTGGAGGCGGTCGCTGACGTTTGTTGCAGGCCGACTTTAACCCGGGCCAAAAGGGGCGGAGCTCCAGTCCTGTAAAACCAAGTGGAGACACAATATGCGTTTATTGCCATTTACAGAGCTGCTCCGCGGAATGTACCGGCGCGTTGCTTCCACCTGCGGGGAACGATCCATCGGTCGGTAGGAGGTGTCTGTCTCCGCTGTGCCTGCTCTCCACACGGTTCTCGTTAATATAGAGCAAAGAGAAGATTTTAACGGGAAAGCCACAGGTTCTCTGCTCGGTGTGATCCGTGCGCTCAATGCCGTTATATGAATGAATAAAAGCCAACAAGCTGAGAGCCTATCCAACAGTGAGGAGCCACTGACTGCAGCAGAGACCCGCTCCATCACCGCAGGAGCTCAAACTCACCTGCCGCCTGAATAACCGGATCCGGTGTCCCACCTCACTCCTCCGCCGGCATGCCGAGCATGCGACAGTCCTACACGGTGACGGTACCCGAGGAGCCGCCGGCCGCCGCTTTCCCGTTCCTGAAGCAGGAGATGCGGAGGAAAGGCAGCATGTCTGGGTCGGTGCTGGTGTCAACTTTCGTGGGGCTGCTCATAAACCAAGCCAAGGTAAGACGGAGACACGGCCCGCTTTGGTCCGCCGTGGTCCGCGGTGGTCCGTGAGCTGAGCATCACACCACAGCCCGGTTACGTGTAGTGTTGGTACGGACCAGGCTACTCTCTAGCAGAACTGCACAACCACACTGTGTGTAAAGGATGGGTTCAAGTACCAGAGGAGACATTTACTATGAGAGCTATATAAAATACAGGAGGCACTTACACATAAACTGCTGTGGTGGTATATCTGTTATGTCACAGCAATACTCCACAGTGGGTGGTTAACAGCACTGTAAGTGTACAGTACAGATATAATATATGGATGTGATTCACAGTATGTGGAATTCATTCAGTGTTCTCTGATTTCTAGTGTTCGACAGAGTGTTGTTCATAGAAGAGTTGTGTGTGTGTGTGTGTGTGTGTGTGTGTGTGTGTGTGTGTGTGTGTGTGTGTGTGTGTGTGTGTTGGGGGCTGTCATCAAATTAGGACACAGATGGTTATTTCACAGACAATGTTCTGTATCTTGTGAAAGTCAGTTTAACGTAGAAGTGAGTCATTTGCAGAGGTAAGCCGCTCTCTTAAGCCGCTGTACTCTGCTGTGCCAGGATCAGTAGGCCTGCACTGGCAGGTCACTGCTTATATAACCACTGTTTAATCCCCCTCTCTTACACTACAGCTGCTCTTATGTATCCCACTGTAACACCATAATGGAAATAAGTACACAGATAACCCACTCTGACAAGGCTTTCTGTAATATCTAGGATATATGTTGCCTAAGGCTGTTTCCATATGCACACAACCATATATACAGATAAAAGTAGGCCTCAGTACATAATGTACAGAAAACTGCAGAAATCCAGTGCCACCTTTACACAGAGGGCTTATGGACATAATACTGTTGATTTAAATGGTTTGTATTTTATTTTTTAAGTTGAAGGTAAACACCTGTTTCCCTGTATTACAGTTTTTATTATCGTTTAAAATATATAATTTTAGATAAAAATGGGATAAAGCGCTTGTTTTTTTGAAAAGCAACCAAAAACACAGATTTTCATTCACTACACATTTTCCATGATCACCATTGATAAAAACACATTTTAACCCAGCGTACTGATCCTGAGAGATGCTCAGATCCCTGAGTGTCCTTTACCAAAGCTGCCATCAACCTTGGCAGAGGATGGAGGATAAAATTCCACATGTACTGTTTACAAGGTGAGATTTAAAAGCACCTTGTAACAGTCCTGATCTTAGAGGAAGCCAAGCAGTGATTTGAAGTTTGAAGCCCCACTACTGCCATTGTGTAAATGTGTGTGTGTGTGTGTGTGTGTGTGTGTGTGTGTATTTTTATATATGTGTGTGTGTTCCTGGGCTACAGTGTAGAGTGGGGCTGCTGAGTGCCAGCTTCTGTTATGTAATGAAAAATCACATTAGAATACACTTTAGTGCCGGCCAGGCCTGCAGAGCTTGGCACGCTTGTGTGTTTTGTTGTGGCCGTCCACCTGCTCCGCCTGTCCTGTCCTTCTCCTCTCCAGCACACCGTCCGTCCTCTGCTCCCCCCCAACCACCACGCACAGTGACAAGGGAAATGCTGCTTGCCGTGTGTTTTTATAAAGCTGTTCACCAGAGAAATTAGTGTTTGCGTGAGCTTACTGTGGCAGTGTGTGTGTGTGTGTTGTTATCTATGATAATGCACGTTTGTGCACAGCAGGCTCACAGACCAGCTGTGAGGTTAAAGGTTGCTTTCTGCCACAGCTTTCTAACTCACCCTCTTTGATAGCTCAGTGCAATCAAACCAGCTCTGATGCAGGAACTGAGGGTTCGATCATCAAAATGAATCTAAGATAAGATGTTACTTTTTTATTCCTCGCTATTGTCACTGCAGAAAAAAGTACAGACTGCAAAATGGATTGAAAATAACTTCAAAATTAGATGATAGGAAATACAGAAATATAAAAGAACATGCAGAAATAAGAATTTGATAAAAAATATAATAAAAGCTAAAAATAGAGCCGAGTATTTTAATAAAAATGTACATGAGCATATATACAGACATACAGTGTGTGTGTGTGTATGTATATATATATATATATATATATATATATATATATATATATATATATATATATATATGTGTGTGTGTATCTGCACTGTAAAATCCAGCAGTTTATATCAGTGATATAATATGTTCATAGTTATTAAATATGAAATTAGGACTTGCGTGAGGAACATTTTTCACATTTGTTTCTCTGTTATGGACTGAATGTCAGAAACATCATAAAACTTCCGTTTTGGTTTGTGTCAAAAAAACAAAAGCCTAACTTATTTATGAGTTTTATATGAATATTTCAATATTTCACTAAAATATTTAATAGTGTTTAAATGTGACTGATTGCTGGAGTAAAGCTTGACTCTGCAGTTTGAACCTGAATGTACAGTACTGGATTGACGTCCCTGCAGCAGATGTTTCCTTTGAGGCAGTACTGTACTGCATGTTATTTATACTGTGCAACACACTGGGCACGACTGCTGCTGTGATCTTGCAGTGTAGTGTGTTTGGATTACACACACACACACACAAGCTGCTGTGAGGGTCCAGGCTTCAGTGGAGTATAAACAGCCGCCTGGTGGCTGCTGCTTGGCTCTGTTAGCGGCGGTGGTGGAGGAATGCATACCAGTGGAGATGTGTGAAGATGGACTCAGGTGTTACATAAGAATCCAATGCTTTATGGTCACATGATCACTGGCTGTTATCTGAGCAATGCTGGGTTTTGGAGTGATTCTCCCAGTGGGTAAAAAGTCTCAGTGTGAAACCAAGAAGCCAGTTCATAGGATCCCAGGCTATATTTATTAGTGCTTCTCAGAAAGTCAGCCATTCTTCTCAGTGAGAGGCTCTAGCTGTTGACTTGTTTGCATGTTAAGTGTTGCAGTGTGCATGAGGCACACGGACACTGACTCATCCATCTCTGATGACTGATTTCATCCCTCTGCTTGCTTTTTAGAAAGGAGAAATAAATAGATTTTCTCTCTCTCCCTGTCAACTGCCAACACCGAGTGCGCATCTGTGCGCTCTCACACTCACAAGTGAGTGGATGCGTCACTCCCGCTCACATGGGAGAAAGTAGACGGTGGCGATAGAGGTAACTCACGGAGAGCGGGAGAGAGATTGTTTATGACGGCCTGCCAAACATTGAGACAGGTCAGAACAGACTGTTCTGCCGCTCGCTCTCATGCTGCTTTGCCAGCCAATCAGCAGTTGGCATTCTGCACTGCCAGGTGGACCCAGGCATCCTGCTGCTGCTGGTGTGAAGTTTAGTTTACAGCCCGGAGAGACACAAGCAGCGGGGGCACAGTGACACGTGTCGTGGCTTTGGTGTTGGAGGCAGGTTATAACAGCATCGCCAATATTGCTAATTGGATAATACTCATCCATATTGATTTGGATTCTGAGCTCCAGTTGGTATGCATCAGTGTGTTTTCATACTGAGGCAAAACAAAAGTGTGTTAGTGTCCGACCACAGTGGAGGAGAAGTAGATATTTAAAGTCCTCCTGGCTGTACACTGTAAACAGTCGCTGGAGACTGTGCCGTGCTGTTTATAGTGGTGGAGCTGTCCCTGTAATATCTTTGTGTGTTAGGACATTGTGAGCTATGTTGTAAATCAGTGACCAGGACTCACTCATGGCTGTACCAGCTATTTTTGTTGTGTTTGCATGTGATGAAATACCTGTCTCTGCTTGGTACTTAAGTTTCTGCATAATTATTATAGTTAGGGGAGAAAAAATGTTAAAACACAATTCAACACCTGTCAGTGAGCAGCAAGTTTGTTTACACGTGTAGATGTAGTGATTTAGATTTTAAGCTTAAATACCGGGATCATCAGAATGCTCCTGTGCCTTCATTTATAGTCTGAAATAAGGTCACCCCTGAGAAGCTGCTGCAGGTTGTCTTTTTCCATGTTTCCAACCGGTAGTTTATAAAACATTACATTCTTCTTGAAGTCTTTGTGAGGTTTTTTGTATACAAGTAAAACTTAATATATTGAGTGTATTTTTATGTAAGGCGTCACCTCTGGAGCGGAAAAATTACACCAATGCTGTAGTTATAAAAAACTGCAGTTCCTCAAATCACCACCTGAGGCTCCAAAAATGAACAAAAAAGATCTCCAGGATAAAATGTCTTTACAGCAGAAATAAACATGTTCACAGTCTGGTACAAAGAAACTGGTACACAAGCTGGATCTTCATACAACTCACCAGGTTTAATTGTATTCAGGTTCAAATTATACATATTCAGGGCGTGGCAGCTTTGATTGACAGCTGGTGGTCACCACAGGAGGCTCTCTGCTGTCAGATCTACCCCCTCACTCTTCCCTAGCTCCTCCCTCTCATCCAAATATGGGCACTTCTGGCTCTACAACAACCAAGATGGTGACAGCCAGATCCCAAACACTGGGCTTCAAAACACTGGTCCACAAACCAATGGGTGACGTCACTGTGGCTACTGTGCCATCTGTTGTCAATGAGTTACATCAGAGTTTAGTACCATGCAGCCTTCTCTCTTTGTGGTGTTAGCACATTGCTACATATTGTTAGCACAATGCAGCTGTGACCGGCGAACGGCAAAACAAATCAACAACTTCCTCATTAGAGCACTGCTCAGTACAGGTTATGTTCACCCGACCTTTCTCATGCTCACATGTTGAAAACGATGCTGGATCAAGAATGATGAGAAACTGTGTCAGTGTTGAGTATGAGAGTGTGTGTTCATTTTTCTCATCAAGTTATTTCCTCATGATAAGAAAGTTAAAATTCTTCAGTCGGTCAAGCCTGTCCTTTTTTATCATCGCCGTATGATCAGTGTCAGCTGACGTCCGACGCTCAGTGAAAGCACGCCAGGCATCTGTTATGCCGGATTCCTCTGATTATGCCTGATGTAAACACAGCATGCGTGCTAGAGAGAGTTTAATCTCCCTGCTGTGAGACAAAGGTCATCAAGTGGTCAGATGAACATTTGACAGAGGAGAAAAAAAACTATCCAGATTCAAGATTTCAATCTCCTTGTTTGTTGTTGTCGTCTTCCTAATGTGACGTCACACAGGCAGAGTCAGAGCGAGGATTATTCATCCCTCCAGCCTCCTCACCTTGTTTGACCCATTTCATCTGCTCCAACACCACCCTCCATCCCTCAAGTCAGTGCTCACACATCTGTGAATTAATGGAGCACAGATTTTTTTCCTCCCCTGAGCTGGCAGTGCACCAAAGACCCTGTTTACACCTGGTTCTGAACAGTATCTCAGCCAATCGGATTGCAAGTAAACAGCGGGATGACGAACTAAGCACAAGAAAAGTAGCAGCTTTCAGTCCTGCATTGATGATGTATTAACGTCCTTGTCAGGGACACACCAGGACACATTAGCGTTCACACTACAAAAGATACTGTATGTGATCCCATGATCCCAGACCACCTCCACATGTGGTCTGAGTGATCGGATCTCAGTGAGTGTTGGTGGTGCTGATCCTGTGTGTCCTGTTCCCAGCCTCAGGGAGCCGTACAGAGCCTCTGCTGTTTAGCCTCAGAAGAGTACAGTTTCTGACGTAGCTCGCTAGTTGCCTGAGCTGCCGCTGACATTTATGAATAGAGCATTTCTACAGAGTTATCCCCCTGGGCTGCCTCTTCTGTGTACAGTATGTATCAGCCCACTCACATGGAGCAGCTGGGAATATAAAGACAGGACGTATGTTCCCTCCTGTGACTGTTGTTTCATTTATCTCCTCCGTGTCTTGTCTGTCTCATCATCCCTCTACGAGCTCACATCGATTCTTTGATGAAACCTCTCGGCTTCATTCATCACCAACACATGAGTTTATGAATCCACAGCAGGCTTCCTAATTACTACACCATCTCACCAGAGGAGGACACCAGAGGGATGCAGGGGACTTCAATGGTATTTTTAGGATGTTACTGTGGACAGTGGGGAAGTATTCAGATGTTAAAAAAGACAAAGGGTGGGAATGTCAGATTGCAGACATGTGATGGAGTGGGACATAAGATACTTTGATAGTTTGATGTTCAATTCTAGTGACTGTACATGTAATGCAGGGTTTGTAATAACAGTGTGACAATAAACCCACTCGGATCAGGTAAATGATTTCTACTTTCCTCTGCTCCAAGCTCACTGCCTCCTCAGTCTTTACCTTTGGTCTCAGTGCTTGTCTTTTTCCACAGCACGACTCACAAACACATAATGAATCAACAGAGATGAGTATGACCTGACTCTGTTGTTGAAAAGTAGCAGCTTGAACAATGAAGCCAGGTGAGGCTCCAACAGTGACTCCATCCCCACAGACGCCACAGATCCACCCCCTCCTTCTTCCTCAGTCGTCCCTCCTTCCCAAATATGGTCCTAAGAAAAACCAAGATGGTGACGACCAAATGCCAAACACTAGGATTCAATTATGATTCTTAATGATATTATTCATATTTAAAAACTTACTTTTAACTCTTAAATTGTTAGAATTTCGCTGGAAAATGTAGAATTCATGTGCATCAGTGACAGTAAGAAATTGTGAAATGTGCTTTTACTCTCTGCAACAACAGCCCTCTGTACACACTCCCCCGGGGTTTGTTTCCTACTGTTACTGACAGTCAGTACAGGACTTTAATCCTACATGCATACATATGCTATATATACTCTGAAGAATCAGCAGAACAGACTTAGCTGTGACTGTGGTGGAGCTCCAGTCAGTGATCCCTGGATACATGAAAGAATGGTGTTCGACACAGTGCTTTAGAAATGAGCACGTAATGACTGGGATTATAATTACATTTTACACTGTGTCTGTCACATGAATAGAGGTTGTAGGATTAAATAAGAGCGAGAAGGCTTCATTTCTGCAGCATATTGCTATTTTAATTAAGAAAACAAAGCTACTTTTATTTCATCTACTTTACAGCTTCTTCATATCTTGGAATTATTATTATTCTGTATAATGGGGAGAGCAGAGAAATCCCTCCAGTGTGATCTGAGAGATTTTCCTCAACAGTTTGTAAAAGCTGCTTTAGTGCGTCCCCGAGGAGAGCTGCTAACTCACCAAAAATACTGTCATCACAGAGGCTTTTAGTGGACGGCTTTACTGTCCCAGGATGCACTAAATGCAGCCTTTAAAAAAAAAAAGACTTGACTTAAATAGCTGTGGTGCTGCAGGGAATTCAGCAATAAATTCAAAAGTAATGATCATGAAATGAAGAATCACAGTCATGGAAAACATATCATTTAATACTCATATTCATATTAACAATTGTTTTTATTACATGATGTCATCTTATTTCATAATCTTGTTCTAACCTGACATTTTACTGGATGAACTCTCTTGTTGACGTGGGACGGTGACATTAAAATGCTGAATATCACAGTGCAGTGTTTTCCTTTCACTGCCACTTCCTCAAACTCTAAACTTTCTCACTCACACACACTGAGTCACACACGCTCGCTGATGTCACATTGTCCTCTAGCTTTCCATCCCACAAAAACATAAGAATAGCGTTGCTACGGAGACAGAGCCGGGACGTGGTTTCATCGCTGTGACGTGCACCGGGCTGGACGGAGGAGCAGCCAATTGCCAGTGGACAAGTCGTCGTTATTAAAAGCAAAGCAGCTATTTTTGGGACCAAGCATTACTCAGCAGAGTGCAGCAAAGTCAGACATACACATTCCAGTGGTGTGTGTGTGTGTGTGTGTGTTATGAAATGATTTTGAGGTGACCAGAGAGGATTTGTCCTGCATCCTGTCACAGTGAAGTCATTGCTGAGCTAGCGATTGACACACGACACAAAGCGAGAGTGTGTGTGTGTGTGTATTTATGCTATATGACCGTGGCTAATAAAGTGCTCCATTCACCACAGGGGAATTCACAGAAAGGAGGATTGAGATAAGCCGTAGTTAATTAAACTGAAGATGTTTCTGCTGCAGTGACTCCGTGTTACTGGACAGATGGCAGAGGTTATTTATATAATGGTAAAAAGCTCGTCCTGTATCAGTACTCATAAAGAGATAAGCTGCGGGCACACGTTACTGATGAACACGCCGAACACGCTTCCGATCATGTGAACATCCAGAGCAGGAGAGCTCAGGATGGGGGTGCTCGCTGAGAGAACAAAGCTGAACCAGCTTCAGTGTTTGAGTTTGTCTTCATTTCCAGTGGATCAGATGAGCCGTGTGGTTAGCACTCACTGTAATGAGTCCATGGAGAATTCATGTGCAGTTGCAGTAACAAGGTTTTTGAAAACATATTTCAGCTATAGTTCAGGTTGTTTGGGTTCCCTCTGAGTGACCACATCAACCTGTTTTTGGTGGTAACTAAACCCTCATGAACCCACTGCTCAACAAGGCTGGCCACCAGCTTCTCAGGAGCTGGTGGAGACCAAAAACAGAGCTAAAAGCTGCCCAGATGGACGTAGCCACCAGGTCTGAAAAGTGAAGCCAATGCAGAAGTGCAATAAAGTGCAATGCCACTGATAGCCACGAGAGGTGGCTCCAAAAAACTGTCCCACTCGGTCATTCTGATGTCATTAACTCTTCTTCTCAGTTATCTGGTGGTCCAGCTGAAAATCACCATTAACTCCCTGATACTGAGCATATCACCAGTAATACAGAGTGACTAGCATAAACCAATTTACCGTAATTCCTTGGCCATTTGCACTAGCAATGTGATCCCAGCTGATCCTGAAAGCTGACAAGTGGAGCATTTTATATTACATATATTACGGCAGTAATACAAGTAATACAGGGAATGGAGTCATGCCGTGAAGTGTAGTGTTCTGTACATATTTCCTAGATTATGGTAGTGTACAGAATCTCCGTTTGTCAGCTTTCACAATCAGCTGGAGTCACATCACTAGCGCATGGCCGAGGAATTACAGTGATTAGATTGACGCCTGTCAGCAGCTAAATGTTCGGGGTAAAAGGGTTAAGGAGATATTTGACTTTCAAAGAGGAAGATGTAGGGGCGGGATTAGTTTGATTGACAGCTCTGGTCTCTAGTGATTTACAGGTGGGTTGGAGGCTCACGCATTAGTGATCTTGATTTGGCAGCTCCAAAAAAATACATCAATACAATTTTTTTTGTGACATTTCTGTCATTTATTCTGACATTTCCTGACACATTGATGGTGGTGAACAGATCTTCACTGTGGGTGTCTGCTCTGTGTTTCATCAGTGGAGCACTGTAGTAGTCCCACTCCTACAGCCTCTTAGAAACCATTCTGCTCTCATAGAAATGATGTTAAGCCTACTGCCAGTGAAACCCTGCTAGCTTGATTATTCATGCTGAAGCACACCAGGTTAAGTGTTCTCACATAACGCCCTCCAATCCCTGCATGGTCATCGCAGTGAAGTCGTCAAGCATGCAAACTGCGGTCACTCAACTTTGCAAGTAAATGTGTGCGACCTTTTGAACTGTGATGGTTGTCAGGTCACATCCGGGGTGCTGCGAAGCTGCTGACCACAGGGCTCACTGTGCATGATCAGCCTCTGGCCTCACACATGATCTTTGCATCACCTAAATCTGACCCTGTTTACACCTGGTTTTAAGATGTGTCCCAGCTGTAAACAGTCTTAGTGGGTTTTTTTGTTCAGAAACAGACAGTGAGGACTTGGGGGATTTCAGATGTTTGAACTTTTGTCCTTTCTTGATTGAGAATTGTTCCCATACTAAGGTCCATCTGCGCCTGTGCTGCAGCTTCAGCACAGGTAAGGGTAACAGGAAACACGTGGGTGATATAGATTTCAGCTCCCAGTGAGATCAGGTGACTGGTGTTAGGCTGCCAGACTGGTTAGCTTCCTAGAAAATACACATCAACTTGATGTCAGCTGTTCTAGTTCATTCATTCACTGCAGAGAGGATTGCTGGAAGGATCCATCTAAAATCAGGGATACATGCTAACTAAAAACATGACTGTGGGGTTTCAGTGGTGGGAAAGTTGCACAGAGTGAATTGAACCAAACTCAGCTCCTTCTTTCTAAAGCACAGTTGTCTGCTGCTCCTGCTTCACAGTCAAGGGCACCAGTGCATTCCTTATCCACCCCCGCCTTCTTTGTTAGTTCTTCCTCTAGCTACTCAATTATATAACCACTCAACTTATGTAATGAAATTTAACAGCAGCGAGTGATGACATAAGTTCCCCAAAGCATTTCGTAGCATTTTTAAGATTTTGAAATGATAATAATATGCTGTGCCATCTGTGCCTCGCCGAGCTGAAGCGTCTCCGCTCTCCTGCCCCAGGAGTTTACAACAGCAAGTGCTACGGTGTAAATTAAAATCCTTGAGGTACAGTGGGCTTGGTGTTATCTACCGGTGTTGATGAGATCTGTGCCATCTGGGAGCGATTACCAGGAGAGGAGCGGACTGCCAGATAACAAAAACAAGTTCCTCTCTAAAGGCAGTGCTGACCAGGAAATAAAACCCTTCCTGTCTGAGTGTGTTAGAGGGACACAGCACACACCTGTGACTGCAGAGCATCCATACATCACATCACATCTTCTTCACACGTCCTGGTTTCACTGCTTCAGACAAACTGAGCCTGCTCCACATCAGTGCTGTTAGCAGCTGATGTACGTTACACTCAGGTTATCGAGTGGAAACAATATACAGAGAAACACACTGATGAATATGTGACAACAATCTTCACCCAGTGTCAAACACAGATGATTGCTTATGTGATTTCACCTTGTTTTTCTGCTATTGGTTCACCAGGGTTTTTCTAGAGGCATTATGGGAAATGTAGGAAAGTATAGCAATAAGAAGGAGTGATGCTGAGAAATAGATTTATTCAGAGTGTTTGTGTGGTTCACTTCCTTTCAAAACTACTTTGTATTAGGGGTGGCACTTTAACACATTAATAACGATTAATTAATTGCAAAAACTTAACACAATAAAAAAAATTTAACACATTTAATCACAGTTTGCAGTTCAAACAACATGGGATGTCTGTAAGTGCACGATTTCCTGGTCCACGTTTACACTGATTAATCCATTCATATCCGCAGACCAGAGTTTCCCCATTGTTCAGACACTTAAACACAGGAGAAAAGTCACCTGCAGTCACCAAGTTCACAACTTCTGGACTGTCCAGTGATGGTGGGACACCAGCAAGATGTTATTTAACATGTATTTTATTCTCAGGAGATTTTAACCCAGTCATCTGCAGGGTGTTTAAGGTGTCTTTGAGGTCAACACTAATGTAAATGTTGTGTATTGTGTCTTTCAGAATTCAAAGAGTGCCCAAGGCCTGGTGGGACTGAAGAACTTAGGAAACACTGTAAGTACAAACGTCTCATTACATCTGCCTTTGAGCCAAAAGTCGTGTGATAGTGTCGTCTTATTCTCAGCTGATTTACAGCGGCGTTCCCTGAAATCCAGCTGGTGTTGCTCTGACTGCAGTTTGTTGATGTTGGTTGTCCACACAGTATCTGCCAGGCAACAGGCAGAAGGATGGCTCCCAAAATAAACTGAGAGTGTGCTGCTGCAGTGTGTGTGTGTGTGTGTGTGTGTGTGTGTGTGTGTGTGTGTGTGTGTGTGTGTGTGTATACAGTAACCTAATCAGAGAGGTCTGAACTATGGACCAGGGAGGACTCATTCTCTCTTCGTCAGACTGGTTTGATCTTACCAAAGTGCACGTGTCTCCTGTGGACATGTGACACGAGATGCACACACACCCACGGTGCTGTCATGCTCACATGTGCGCCATACTCTTCTTCTTCACACTCACTAATTATACACTGACTTTGTCTTAGAAGCCTTTCAGTGTGTACCTAGGATGAGTACCTACACATTTACAGAGAAAACCAAACTCCTGAGGTCTGAAGGCTGTGGTGTCACAGCTTTTTTCCAGCTTCGTCTGTGAGGAGTGTTGTAATTAGCAAGGTGATGATGATGATAGATAGTGTAGGTCAGTGGTTCCAAACCAGTGGTTCCTGTACCAAAGTGGGGACGTTACCACAGCCAGGTGGTCCACAGAATGATTAGCTCAACTAACCTGAAATAACAGAACAGGTCAGTTTAGCTGTGTGGACCTGAACAGGAGAATTTCAAACATTCCCATGAATCATTAGTTTATGTCAGAACTGTATTTTGAACAGGGGTTTTCTGTATCTTTATCCAATTTTATTTTCATTGTACATGCTCCCATTGGGTCTTGTTTTAAAAAAACATGGCATTTCATTCCATTGCTATGTGGATGATACACAGATTTAACTGCCATGAAAACGGACCTCTACTACTCCGCCCAGGTGTCTTTTGCAATGTTTGGAGGATGTGAAAAGATGGATGGCTAATAACTTTCTGAATTTTAACAGAAAGAAAACTGAGATTGTTATGTTTGGACCCCCATGCCCTCAAACCACCCTTTGCATTGACCCTGGCCCCTTAAGTCACTTTAACAAACCGGCTGCTGAAGCAAATGAAAATCTGGTAGTGCTCTTTGACAGCAACCTCACTTTTAAAAATCAAATTAATGCAGCAGTTAGAGCTAGCTCCTTTCACCTGAGGACCCTCTCTGAAGTCAAGCCCTTCCTGTCCCACAACGACTTTCAGAAGGTGATCCATGCCTTTGTCTCGTCTCGGCTTGACTACTGCAACAGTCTCTATGCAGGTGTCTCTCAGTCCCTGGTGTCTCGGCTGCAGTTAGTCCAGAACGCCGCTGCCCGTCTTTTAACTGGCTCACCCAAGCGAGATCACATTACACCTGTTTCAGCCTCCTTACACTGGCTCCCAGTCCGTTTTAGAGTTGATTTTAAGATTTTACTGTTTGTTTTTAAGTCATTACATGGGTTAGTGCCTGCATATCTCACAGACCTTTTAACTGTGCACACTCCGGCTCGTGCTCTGAGGTCAGCTGACCAGTTGCTCCTGCTGGTGCCAAGGGCCAGATAAAACATAGGGGAGAGCGTCCTCTGTAGTTGCTCCAAAACTTTGGACCGGCCTGTCTCTCCATGTCAGGACCTCACCTACAGTTGACTCTTTTAAAACCCGTTTAAAAACCTATTTTTATTCTTTGGCTTTTAAACCGGACTTGTCTTTTAGGTCACTTGTTTTTTAGGTATTTTATTTATTCTTATTATTAATGCACTTTTATTACATATTACTTGTGTAAATTGTATTGTCTGTTTGTTTTTGTGCAGCACTTCGGTCAACATCTGTTGTTTTAAATGTGCTTCATAAATAAAGATTGACTTGACTTGACTTTAGCTACATAGATAAGCTGTAGAAAGTAATGCGTGAATTATTAAATTAGTGCAGACTAGTGCAGAAAAATAAAAGTGAATAAATGGTGGACTAGCTAGCTAAAACTATGGCTAACACTTACTAAAACTATGAATAATCAAATGAAATTGTTAGCTAAATATTTTAGATACACAGGTGTAATAAGTAGCTATAATCAGGAATAAACTGTGTGGAGATTATTACCTTAATGTATTGCTAGCAGTTATAATTGTTAGCTAAACAATGAGGAGCCTTAGCTACAAGTAGTGGATGAATGGTTGAAACATGTAGCTAACTGTAGCTGATGAATGGTGAGCTGAAAGTCAGCCAGAAATGGTTCATAACAGTAATGAAAAGATGTTGATATGTATTATAAACTTATGAATAAATAGCTCAGACCAGACATAAACACAGACAGTTCAGCTGGAGGAAACATATTGTAACAAGATCCATTTTTATATAATTAAGTGTTAAATGAGACACATTGAAATCTTGAACCAGTGAGAGGTCAGAGTAGATGTTGAGTTTAATCAGAGAGCTGTTCATTTTAAATGAAAAGGGAGTTTTCTTTCATCAGTGACTGAGGGAGGGAAATCTAAATGTGTGTTGTTTCTTCACAGTGTTTCATGAACAGTATCCTGCAGTGTCTCAGCAACACACACAGTCTGCGAGACTACTGCCTGCACAACTCGCACCGCAGAGACCTTAACAACAACAGCCGCACCAACACAGCCCTCATGGAAGGTGAGACACACTGACACCTTGCCTCACTGCTGCCCCCCTCAGCTCAGGAGGGGATTTACATGTCATGTAACGTGTTGGGAACAGTGGGAAAGTTCCTGTGGAGATGTTTTCATCTTGTTCTTCTGCATCTCTGAGGTGTTGGCATGAAAATGAAGAAAATCTGACTCAGAATAAAGAAACAAGTTTATGTCACCATCAGTCTGCATACATTGTTACCACTGTAAACCTGTGTTCACTCCAAAGTGAAGACTGATTTTGTAGATTTTGTCATGGGGGATTATTCAGCGTCAACATCCAGTAGGAGTACTGCTTCTGGAAAATACACAATCCAGAAATCATGGCAGTCGACACTTACACCACCAACAGTGAAAGAAGATCACAACTATTGCTGCTTTTTACCAGCTGGGAAGTGTCAGGAAACAGAACTGTGTGTTTAGATCACAGCAGATTAGATCTTTAATTATCATTTGTACAGATAGAAAGTACACACAACAACATGAAAATGACCACAATATATCAAAGATATGAATATAGAAAAATACACATTTTATAAAACATACAGTACAGGCATATTTGGGTGGCTGTGGCTCAGGTGGTACAGTGGGTCGCCTATGAATCATAAGATTGTGGGTTCAGTTCCTGGTTCCTCCCGTCCATGTGTCTAAGTGTCCTTGGGCAAGGCACTGAACTGAACTAAGTTGCTCCCAATGGTGGCTAGCTCCTTGCATGGCAGCTCAGTAGCCATTGGTGTGTGTGTGTGTGTGTGTGTGTGTGTGTGTGTGTGTGTGTGTGTGTGTGTGTGTGCGACATTGTGTGACATTAGAGGATCTCAAGCCTGATTGGTTTTCCCAGTACCACATGATGCATGTTTATGCCTCAGGTAAAAAAAAATGTTCAACTTCATTCACATCTACTCACATCTTTACATTCATTTATTATCTAATCACAGCACGAGGGGAAGTTTTCTCTGTGTTTGGTGTGAGCACTGTGTGCTGTCCGTCCTGACATGTGAGGAACTTGTGTTTTCTGTGTTGGTAGAATTTGCCAAGCTGATACAGACCATGTGGACATCGTCCAGCAGTGAGGCGGTCAGCCCGTCCGAGTTCAAAACTCAGATCCAGAGATACGCTCCCAGATTTGTGGGATACAAGTAAGCTTTATTTTACGTTTGTTGGAGTATGTGAGCCCAGAGAGCAGATGTGTCTGTAGCTCTGACTGCGTCTGTGTCCCGCAGCCAACAGGACGCTCAGGAGTTCCTGCGTTTCCTCCTGGACGGCCTGCACAACGAGGTCAACAGGGTCACCGTCAGGCCGAGGGGCACGGTGGAGGACTTTGACCACCTGCCGTAAGTAATGGGACAAACAGGACAGACAGGATGTGACCTCACTGACCTCCCAGGACAGGTCAGTGAGCAGGGTCTGTACACTGACACAGGGTCACTGGACAGTTTTACTTCAGTGACCTGAGAACAGACAGTACATCAGAGTCGAGGTTACAGTATGTATACATCATTAAGGCTTCACCCTGAAACTTTAAATTAAGGCTGCAACAGTTTCACCTCCCATGTGGAGCCGTCGCCTCTCCGGGGCCCAGATAAGCTCAATGCTCCAGTTATTCTTGGAAATAATGATCAGTTAGATAACCATGGGTCAGAGTTAATCTCTGCAACTTTCAGTACTACCAGAAAACAGGTCCAAGCTGCCGAAATATTGCAGACACTGAGGGAAATTATTTATTTTATTATATTGAAAACATATTTCAAGGTAGGAAGTGTTTTGTGGGAAGTGTCTGTTTTTAATCCCGTTGTAGCACCTAAATGTTAAAGTAGGTCAGGTCCATTATCCCTTACATTATCACACCTCTTCACTGGGCATTATCCTCTGCACACTCCCCTCCCTCTCCGCTATCTTCACCATAATGACTTCATAACAGTGGGTCGGTCAGTTTACTTTACTTCCTCACTCTAACTGTGTGCTCTGTGCTCAGGGACGAGGAGAAAGGGAAGAAGATGTGGAGTAAATACCTGGAGAGAGAAGACAGTAAGATCGTCGGTGAGTACAAGGTTCCACTCTCTGGTTTCATTTGTCGGTCAAATCTGAGAAATGAATCTTATTGTGGGGGGTTGGACACAAAGAAAACAGAATATGAAGCACGTCCTCTCTCAGTGTTTCTCATGCTGTGTCCGGTGTTGGATGAATCTCCTCAGACCTGTTTGTGGGGCAGCTGAAGAGCTCTCTGACCTGCAGCCACTGTGGCTTCTGCTCCACTGTCTTTGACCCCTTCTGGGATCTCTCTCTGCCTATCACCAAGGTTAGCAACACACACACACACACACACACACACACACACACACACTCATACAGACAGACAGGTGAATGTCAGCCGTCCTTATATAACACACTGTAGAAGGTCAGCGGACACAAACGTCAGCCCACTGAGGCGCAGAGGTGGTTTTGTTTCTGTGTGTGTGTGTGTGTGTGTGTGTGTGTGTGTGTGTGTGGGTGTGTGTGTGTGTGTGTGTGTGTTCCTGGGTTTGTTTTTTTTCCTCCCTCATGGACTCACAGTTAAACAGCAACTCTGTGATACCTGCGTCCACAACTCTTAACATGAGCTCTTTGGTTTCTTTCCTGTCTTTATTTGTGCTTTGTGTGTGTTGCGCGTGTGTGTTGTGTTGTTGCTTGTGTGCGTGCTAATGTGAATGCGTCTATGTTTGTGCTCAGAAGGGCTATGGTGAGGTGAGTCTGATGGACTGCATGCGGCTCTTCACCAAAGAAGACGTCCTCGATGGGGACGAGAAGCCGGTGAGTGTTTGTTTATGTGCATTACCTACATATATAAGTCCCACTACTGAACTCAATGTAATGCAATCAGTTGCAATGTATTACCTTTAAGTACATGACTAAAAGGTAACTTACTGACATATTTAATTATTTCATGATGTAAAAAACAAGAGTCAAAACATCACTTCATCAACATACTTTCATGTACAGATAACAAGGATAAAAGCTGTGACTACACTTAGCTTCAATTATAGGTAAAGCTAGCCACACCTGTTCCATCAGCTAGCTTTGATTTGATGACCCTCCATTTAAGTGTGTAGTTAGCTGTGTTTCATAGTGTAGTGTAAATAATAAATAGCTAGAAACTTGTTATTCTGACTGTAACTGTACAGACTGTGTCCACTTGCAGGTACAAATTTTTGCTTCTGACCAATAAGATTTTAGTACCTGCTAGTACCTGGCTGGTCCCTTTTTGGAACCGCAGGAGAGCAGGTACTAAAAAAGTGGAACCAGGTACCAAGCTCCAGGAACTTTTTGCCATTGGCAAACCGAACCGAGCAGAGTCGAGTGGAGGAGCGCTGGTTTCATGCAGTGGAAAAGCACCAGTAGTGTCTGACTGACCTGTAGTTACCTGCACGTAGACACACGCCTTTGTATTTTTTGCTGGTCTAAAAGAAGTTGCTTGAACGAATAGACTAACTGTGTTTCTGCTCCACAGACGTGCTACAGGTGTAAAGCCAGGCGGAGATGCACTAAGAAGTTCACAATACAGAAGTTCCCTAAGATCTTAGTGCTGCGTATCCTTTCCTCCGGACACTAGCATGTGATAGGGATGTATTATTGTACACATCTGCAGTCAGCCTGCAGGAGCTGAATTACTGGAAAATGAAAGTGATTTCAAGTTGATGTGTTTTTCTAGCAGTTTGTTAAAAGGCTGCTTTGTATAAAGAGTATGTGATGTTCTCTGACATACAGCCGTGTAGTAGAAGCCCAGTATAACCAGCTGTAATGAGCACTGACATCCACAATGATCACATGTTTGTGAGATCTGACTGTAGTTCATTTGTCAGTGAGGGGAGGGATGTCTCCTTTTGGAGCCTCAGTGGACATGTGGACATACGACCACTGAGGGAAGACATCTTAGAGAAATTGGTGCACACAGTTGTGTAAAATATTGCCCTGATGTGTTGCTGCCCGGCTCCTTGACTCCACTTCCCCTCCAGACCTGAAACGCTTCTCTGAGGCTCGAAGAACCAGCAAACTGTCCACCTTTGTTAACTTCCCCATGAAGGATCTTGACCTGCGGGAGTTTGCCTCTGAAAACAGCAGTAAGAGCTTCGATCCTTAGACACAAGATAACTTTGTCTTTAGGAAGAATATATTATATATATTCCAGGTGTTGGGGATCTTTCAACTCTTTGGACACTCAGTACTTCTGTTTCACATACAATGTGATGGAAGAAGATAACAGAATATGTTAGATGTATGTTGGTCATTTTGAGCCTTGTAGCTGTTGGACTGACTCTTGCTGTGTTTCTATCCCCTCACAGTAAATGCAGTGTACAACCTGTATGCAGTGTCCAACCACTCAGGCACCACTATGGGCGGTCACTACACAGCCTACTGTCGCAACCCCAACTCGGGAGAATGGTACACGTTTAATGACTCCAGGTAGGCTCTGCCAGAGACCACAGTGTGTTTATGTAGGTAACATCACATACATCTACAGATATACACATACAGTAAGGGCATAAATAACCATGGTGCATTTGGGGAATTTCATGAAACTAAACATAAAATATTCCTGTTTCTCTTGTGGATGTAAGCACTTATTACACATAAGATTATTTGTTGCAAAGGGTTTAATTATTTTACCTTCTGTTATTTTCATTTAAGAGATAAATCATTGATAATGAATCTTTCCCCACATAAAGATCCACTCAGCACTGGTAGTTACTATAGACTATTTAGAGAAATGGATGAAGCAACCAGGTCTCAAACATGAGGCTGATGCTAAAGTGAAAAAAAGAGGTGTAATACCACTGACGACCACTAGATGCTGGCTCCAAAAAACTCTCACTCTCTGGCTTCAAATGATCATTTTCAATCCTGAAATATTCAGTCAATACATTTTCTCCACAAGTCATTCTGATGTCATTAGATAAAGTCAACTCTTCTCCTCAGAGATCTGGTGGGAGGAGTTAGGGGCGGGGTTAGTGTGATTGACAGGTGGTCCATCTGAAATCATTTCATTATTAAGGAGACATTAGGCTTCAGGTCTGGTCTCCAGTGAGGTTCAAGAGTCAGACGCTCCTCCTCCTTTCATATCCAAATATGGTCACTTTCAGCTCCAAACAGCCAACATGGCCAAGTTCACATGGTAAACTCCTGGCTTCAGAAACTACAAACCAGTGGGTGACGCCAAGTTAGCTTCATCCATTCTATAAACAGTCTGAGGTGGTTACCATGACGACACACTGGTAGAAAAGATAAGAACCAGTAACAGTAGGAGGTTCAGATCCTCCTCCTCTCCTCCAGTCTCTCTCCTCCGGGTTTTCCTGCTATGCTGCAGTCATTCATAACACAGCACTGTGCTGGGCCTCCAGTCACGCTCTATTGTTGCGCCACTGCAGCAGCAAGATGGGCCATTACCATACTGAGCATGCTGCTGACTACATCACATGTTGTTATGTGATGGACTGAAACCATCTCAAATCTGAACATCACTACAGTAATGCTACAAAAAAGATGATCATGGGGAGATCCTGCACTAATGCAACTCATTATTGACTTTATAATTAGAAAATAGAAAATGTCTATGACAGTTTCCAAGGTGATGTCTTAAACAGTCTTACAAAGGTCTGAACAGACTGGAACTGTTGAAGTGTGAGAGTTCATTCAGTTTGCATTGTCATGAACATGTATGTTTTAGTATCATATTAAACCTGATGGAGAAGACATTTAATTAATGTTTTTATAGTGAACATGTATTTGACTTGGAGTTGACATTTGTCCGTGAGGGTTAAATGTCCAAGGATCTATTTACAAATCCTCTGGATCCCTGAGATGTCAGCGCCCGTCTCATAATGACCACTCACGCGCACAACCTGCACAACAACTTTTTCACGGCAACGAAATATCAAGCGAGACGCTCAGAAATGGAGGCTCAGGTGAACCCAGCAGCTCACACAGTCACTGGGTCTAAATGTTTGATTACTGAGTGTGCTGCTGCTGTGCACTGATCTCCCATGATGCAACGCAAAAAGGAAGTGGACAAGCTGCTCACAGCTGAAAAAAGACCATTAGAAATATTAAGATTAAATCTAAGAAAAGGAAGTAATAAATAATTTGTCACTGCGAGGTCGCACCTTGATGTCAGATCATTTCCTGTCATTTAAAGAGGACCTGTTCTTCTTTTCCATGTTTCTGTTCTAAGTCCAGTTCTACAATGTTGGCGTTCATACTACACATGGTGTAAAGTATAAAACTGATGGAAACTTTCTGTTTCACAATCTGTTCTGAAGGTCAGATTTATCACGTAGGAAATCCGTCCCATAGCTGTTCCTAAGATCACAGTCGTCATAGTAACTGAACACGTTCTCCTGAATATTATCGGATGTATTTATTCCATGTGCTGCAGCATATAAATAACCACGGTGCACAGAGATACTGTACAGTGGTTAACATTGTACCAGCTCTGTTACCTTCAGTATTTCCCACAGCAACATTTTCCACTTCACTTTCCCACACGTCCACAGGTGAATATGGACAAACAGAAAACATCTTCCATCCAGCTTGTGATTAAACTCCTGAATCCATTTTCAAAACAGCTGTTTCAGACAGGATGAAATTAGGGACTGAGTGAATGGATTTTAGGAGATAATTATGAACTTTTTTTTAACTGTAATCTATGTAAAACTACTGTAGAGGACAAGACTTTAAAAATAAAACTGGAACGGAGCAGAAAGATCCTCTTTAAATATTTATCTTCTGTAACAGTGTAGAAAAAAAAATGCATGAAGCTGTGTCATGCCATTTTAGTCCCAAAGGATAATGGGAATCCTTGTGGCACAGCATCAGAACATAATTAATCAAAGTATCATGAGCAGTCAAAGTCAGAACCTCTAAACGTGTAAAGTAGCACTGAGCTGCAGCGGTGGGGTTTGGATAAAGTGGCATACGTCAAGTCCACAGTCTGACTCTCCCCTTCATGTTTGGTTTCAGAGTAACGCCAATGTCCTCCAGCCAAGTGCGCAGCAGCGACGCCTACGTCTTGTTCTACGAGCTGGCCTCCTCCTCGCGGATGTGAAGCCTCCTGGAGGACGGCGGGCAGCGACACCACCCTGCCTGCCAGAGGACGGACGGATGGAAAATAAAACTGTTGTTGGAGCCTGGCCTGTTTCGGACTTGTATCTGGACATATATCACACACACACACATGCACACACACTTGAAGACACACCTCCCTTCACCACCAGCTTGGCGGCTGCATCTCTCTGTGGGGGAGGGGGGAGGATGGGGGGGAGCTGTTGGATCAGCCCTGCTTTCTCTCTGTCTGTCTCTCTGTCTGTCTGTGCTCCCATGTCTTTCTAAGTGGAGGTGTGTGTTTACTGTGTGTGTGTGTGTGTGTGTGTGTGTGTGTGTGTGTGTGTGTGTGTGAGTGTGTGAGTGTGTGAGAGGCTGACACAGGGCAATAATCCCATCTGACCAACCAACCAGGTGAATCGTCTCCATCTCAGAAGTCCCTCTCTATGCACTGCAAACTGAACTCTCATCCTGACTGCGCCTTCGCTTCTTTCTTCTCCATCTTCTCGTTTGCCTCATTA
>OOFC01046094.1:0-11202 GCA_900323345.1 Pseudochromis fuscus
ACAGTTGGATGGACGGATGGATGTATGAATGGACGGACGATTGGATGGACGTATGGATGGATGGACGGATGGATGGATGGATGGATGGATGGACGGATGGATGAATGGATGGATGGAAGAATGGATGGATGGATGGATGGATGGATGATGGATGGATGGATGGATGGATGGATGATGGATGGATGGTGGATGGACGATGGATGGATGGGTGATGGAGGGATGGATGGGGGGGGGGAGGGATGGTGGGGGGGGGGGAGGGGTGGTGGAGGGAGGGGTGGGTGGATGGATGGGGGGTGGATGGATGGATGATGGATGGGTGGATGGAGGGTGGATGGATGGATGATGGATGGATGGATGGATGGATGGATGGACGGATGGATGGACGGATGGATGGACGGATGGATGGATGGATGGATGATGGATGGATGGATGGATGGATGGATGGATGGATGGATGGATGGACGGATGGATGGATGGATGGATGGACGGATGGATGGATGGACGGATGGATGGAGGATGGATGGACGGATGGATGGATGGACGGATGGATGGACGGATGGATGGATGGATGGATGGATGGACGGATGGATGGATGGACGGACGCACGGACGGATGGATGGATGGATGGATGGATGGATGGATGGTGGACAGTATTTTAATCCACCATCATTAAACCACCAACTCTTTTTTAGGAGTCACACAGATCTGTGTAATCGATAATCTCTGTCAATGAAGCTTGTGGGCAGACTTCTTACTAAAACACCACCTGTATGTATAAGCTGAGCTCAGACCAGGCTGGATGTGTCTAGAAAACACATTCTGGTTCATGTCTCTATTATTACGTGGATTGAAATTCCCAGAAAACACAGAGACGCATGCTGAGGTAACCCTTTAGCAACGATACGGTTAAGATAATGTTGGTCTTGAGAACAAAGTCTCAGAAGTTCTGCTGCCACATTTGAGGTCAAGGAGGAAGGAGCTGCTGAGATAAAATTATGAGCCACTTTTCTGGAGACCAACAGAGGACGAGGAGTGAGGGAGAAACGGAGGGAGCGCAGGAGCAACATCTCTCACTGTGTAATGAAACACAGTGGCGGGTGGCTTACCGCACGTTGCACTGGTTGCCTGGAGCACCATGGCAACAGGGAGAGAGCAGGATTGAGAGGGGCGGAGGTTCAAGGACTTCACTTGTTCTAGCAACATTTTAATTACTTTGGGCACCGGCGTTTAGTGAAACAGATGCATTGTGGAGCTCCAGCACAAACTGGGAGAAAGCCCCAGAGGTTGTGGTGCTTGAGGGGTTTTTATTTTTTTCCCCCCTCCTTTCTCCCTTTCGTATATTTGTGAAATGATTGGAAAGAGAGTGAGATTAGAAAAGCAGACTGATAATGAGGGAGGGAGACAGAGATGGGGTGAAGGAAAAGAGGGTGGCGAGAAAAAGCAAGAGCGCGAGAAAGACGGATGAGAAGGGAGATGAAGCAAAGTGAACACAGATAGAGATCGACAGTATGGGAGATACAAGCTGTTTGAAGAAGGAGGTTGGTACAAGATATAAAGAGAAAGGACCCAGGGAAAAGGGATAGGAGGGATTTGTAGGGATATAAAAGCTTCAGTACTCCCCTTTTAGATACATACCCACATAAAAAGAGGCAAAAATAATTATTTGGGGGACACAAAGCATGGAGAGTTTTGGTTTGCTTTGTGCCGTAGTTGCTGGAGATGCATGCGGTTTACAACATGTATGTATATATCCCGCTCGTGTATTTTTATATCTGTTTGTAGGTCTACGTGTGAGAATATAGCAGCGAAAGCGTGTTTTTCTCCGGATGCCATGCTTAATACGATCAGCACTCATTAAGAGCTCTCCAAAGCCTGTGCACCTCACAGACAGAAACCATCTCCAAAAGACAACCCCCGAACCCAGTAAACACACACGGCTTCCGGCCTCTAAGCCTTTTCTCCTGTGTAAACAAACTGGCATCTACTCGAAGCATTGGCAAGGTTATATATATGAAATGTAATCCAAGAAAATTCGTCACATGGTTCTTCCTGCCCACTCAAAAAAGTAATAAAATCTAAATTCTTGAAGTTTTATTTTATCCTCTTCATATCAGATCAGACAGTGAAAAATCGTAGTTTGTAATTTCATATTAGTATTAAGCAAGCATTCCTTTCAGTATACAGTATAATCATTGCCCTGAAGAAGAAACCTAACATCCTATTTTTGTAGTTTTATAACTGTATCAGATTATATTGCCCCTATTTAGTTAATCGAATTCTTCTAATCATGTTAGATACTGTATAACTGCCCGATCAGTTCAAGGGAGGATAATCCTACATCATAATCCACCAGAGAATATTGGTCTACCTTCAAATTCATTCAGCGCTTCAGCTTTGCCGCCACATCTGGCTGATGGTGGAAGACGCGACACGAAAATATGTCAGAGGAGCAGCAATTTAGCGTCGTTTGGGTGGTGGAAGGATGCTATTTTTCATCGCAACACTAAAGTATGATCATAAGAGGTCATGTGTGCACATCTTACGTGCACCGACAAGCCTGATAATGCGTTACGACAAGCTAATCCATTACACCTATGCGCGTTACAACCGATGCGGTGTTGTAATCTTCTGCGTGAGATGAAGCGGCGGAGCACGTCGATGGTACACAATCGTCCTTGTCTGCGGCGTGTTTCTTTCGACGCTCGGGAGGGGAAGCATTCAGATCCCGAGGGACACGCTCGGGAAGAAGAGCGGCCCGTGGCTGTCCCTTTGTTGCCTGTAATGGATTATTTCATACAAACATGCAATTGGGCTGCGTTGCTGATGGATAGCAGCCATTGTTATGGTAAAGTCACTCTATCGCCTTCTCTGGCTCCCCTATTAATCTCAGTCAACTCAATGGCGCCATTGTGCAAAATTCCCCATTAAACTGCACCACCTTGACAACAATGGGATTGTCAGTCCGGCACCTTCCAGACTCTTCCAGCGAAGGAGAGAAAACCTAATGTTTTCCTAACAGATTACACGGATTAATGGGTGTATTTCAAAACCTGTAGAACGTAAGGGAAAGAAAGGATGGCCTGTGTAACTAATTTGTAATTGTATGGATGGCGCGCTGTGTGCAGGCGCAGGCTAAAGGTAACTAACGCCCATTTCCGCGGTGAGAGTGAACCCGGCTGACCCGCTGTGTTAAACAACGTCAGCCTGTGACCCTGGATTGAGAATAGGAAGAGATTGAAACAGAAGAGAGGAGGATAGAAGAAGAGGAGAGCTGGAGAGAAAATGAAACAGAAAGACAAGAGCCACAAAGGTAGTCTCCAGATACACAGTCTGAGGCCATTGTCCAATGTTGCTTCACTGTGTGACAAAATTTTTCTCCCGGGCTCTCTCGGTCTCATTTTCCTCCTGCCTGGTCTCCCATTCTTGTTCTCATTCGCTCCTTCCCCGTCTGTCAATTTGTGAAGGCCCCACATCATTACTGTCAAAAATCACACTGCAGTGCCACTACAAAAAGCTACACGCACAATGTCACATACACAGGCACACACTCGTACTTACCACCCACTCATGTGTTGAAAGAGAGTGACTTTTTCCTCTGACACTCGGCAGCAAGCTTCTCCCATAGGAATCCTGAGTCAGACAGACAAGCAGTGTGAACTTGGAAGAACTGGATTCTTTGATTTTCCTCTCAGACTCTCTCAGCCCCCCTGGCCCCCATGAAACACTGTTTGTCTTCATCTTCATCTGATTGTGTCATGATCTCCTCACTCTTTGGTGTGTGTGTGTGTGGGTCTGTACTCGCAAATACTGCAGACACAATTGCAGTCGCTCTCCGGCGCCATTAGCGAACCAGCTCGCCATGCTCACATCTCCGTGACCTTTGGATCGCTTCGTCGAACGCACATTTGTTTAAAAGGCCATAGCGCAATCAGCTCATGGAAATGATGGTGAAGGAGGGACGGGAAAGACTGAGAGAACATTCTAGATCATTTAACTGCAGGGTTCGATGAGGAGCTAAAGCCCAAAGCCTCCTGGAGTCAGAGAGGCAGGTGATTAAACCCTGTCATCGAATCTCACACCTCCTTTTCAAGCCACAGGAAGCTGCTGGAGAGCTCTGATTACCATCAATGACACTCCACCCAATCCATCTGATCCCCTGTAAGAGGCTGTTAAACCCAAATGGGATCCCTTGTTAAAACTGGTGTCAAGTAAATAATAGATCTTTTTATCTATAGGTGGGGGACTGGATAAACATAAAAGTGAGCTTATCAAATCCAAAAGGTGAACTGTTAAAAGGTGCTCTAATCAGATCTGGCACTGCTTCCTCTCATATACTTCTTGGTAACTGATGGCGAGACAAAGGAGTGTCGATGGTGTTGGCCTTGAAGTGGAAACACTAACTGTGTGTGAGACCGAAGCAGAATGTCTGAGTAATTGGAAAGGCACTGACGTCTAACACTTGTGCCATTTAGCTAAGCTCCTTGTTCCTGCAAGACAGCGCTGCCATCCAGTCAATGTTTCATGTTTCATCGGTAGTCGAAAATGTAGCGTGAAAATTAGATAGAGCCCAGAAGCGTGCGACACCTGTGTGTAAGTCCCAATGGAGCGGAGTTTAAATGTAGGACTGGAGTTACGGTGTAATTTATTAAAATGGTTTACACCATACAATTATGGCAAGGATTGCATTACCATATTTCCTCAAGCAGTGGATGGTGACCTGTTTTTACCTCAACTGCAGAAGGTAACAGGCTTGTATTTGAGACACATAAAAAGCCATTTTCAGTCCTACCACCGGGTATCAAAAGTGAAGCTAATGCAGTACCACCGATGGTCAGTCAATGGTGGCTCCAAGAAACTCTTTCTCCAGTTGACTTCAATTAAAAAATAATCATGAAATACTGATGTGAAAATCTTTCCATCAATAACTAGTTTGATTGATGGTTCTGGTCTCCAATGATTGACAGGTGATTTGGAGGGTTATTTACCAGTGATCTCTAGTCTCATACACATTGGGCAGTGTCCTCAGGTTCAAGGTTCAGATCCGCCTCCACACCCCTCCCTTCCTATCCAAGTACCGTATTTTCCAGACTATTGAGCGCACCTGTCTATACGCCGCTACTGAATTTATTCGAACAGTTTCATGTGGTCCACTCTGACCAGGTCTGATGTGACGAGGCTAACTGTTTTGGCGGCACGGAGCTTGCTAGCTTGTAAAAAGCCAACAAGCTTTGTGCATGATACATGAGAAACACCGGTGTTTAAGTTCAAAGCATCGGAAAAAAGTAGCTGGTTATAGTCCGGAAAATACGGTATGTTTCATTTATTCACTTTGTATTTTTTCCTCAGCCTCTAGTTGGGGTCTGGCCTTAATTTGATTACAGATGCACATAGTTTATCACCCCTTAATCACCCCTTTGAGTGTCTTACTAATCAACTGAGTAATAGGCAACTTACCAAATTGTAGATTTTTTGTGATTAGAAGTTGTTGTGAACAAAGCTGTAATTCTGGGTGTTAAAGTCATCCTCACTGTGTACACAAGGATAACATTTTTTTTTTTAAACAGCCTTGTGTTAGTCTTTTAAATTTTACCAAGAGTGATCTAACTGTGGCAGAAAATAAATCTCTGCCAAGATGTTTTGATCGCAGTCATCTTACTTTTGTTGCAGGGTGAGAAAAGATGGAGCATCTGACAAAAAGTGGGACGTTTAATGTTGAAACTAACGAGTTACAGAGAAGCAGTTAGCGCTCACTTTTCAGTCAAACTTAAGATCAAAATTAAGATCAGCTGCTGCAATATGGTGCAGGGATTTCTTTACAGATGGACACTCCAGTGTGTACAATTAAGCAGAGACACTTACTCCAGTGTGTGAAGGCTGATGGAGAAGCTTCACTAAATGCTGTCACACGCACACACATATAGGAAGCAGTGGCATTTTTTGCACCACTGCAGAGGATGACGACATTCAGAGACACCCACTGCAGTGATGTGCGGGCCCTTGGGCTCCAGCTCTAAGTGTCTCAGGCATCTACACACAGCCTATAACTCTGCCTGGCTGATAGCAGGCCTGGGGATTGTCTCCACAACCAGGGTTCAACCCCCCCACCCTCCTCCTCCTCCTCCTCCTTTCGTTTTTCCCACCCGCCTCCACCCTCTCCAACACCTTGTCCCACCGGAGTCGTAAACTGCTCCAGTAGCATCCGCCAAGAGCAATGAAGCTGACACGTGAGGACTGACACACACACATGCACTTAGTTACACACATTCAAACACAATATGCGAGCAGGAATCAACAAAGTGCTCAAAATATTCCTGATGATGTGAACACACTCCCCGCTAGTTATGCAAGAGATGAGATTTGTTGGGGCTAATGTTATTGGGTGGGTTGCTAATGCACTAGCAGACCTAGTTATTAGTGCTTTAAAATAAAAGCCTGTAGAGATGGGGTAGAGAGATGGGAATAGGATGCAGGAAGGAGGGAGGGAGCAGACACGCTGACAAATGAAGAAAGTGAGGGAGAAGCTCATTAAGCTACTGTGGTTGAGGGAATAGCCAATAAAAAGCAAAAAAGATGATCATGAGAGAGTGAGGGAAGAAAGAGCAAAACAGATGAGAGCGGAGACGGGAAGAAAAAGGAGATAAGCGAGGGAGGATGAGAATAGGGGAGGATGGGAATTGGGGGATTGTTTTGGTATGAAAGACAGTTACAGCACGCTTAGAGCACGATCCTTTCCTTTCACATCAACCTGTCTTAATATCAGAATACCACAGAGTGCAAAACAGAAAATCCCACTCGTTCATCTGGATGTTTTTATTCTGTCCTGCTTCGTTCACAGCAGCAGCAGTTTCCCCTCATTTTTACCACTCCTGTCTGCGCCACTACGAGTCTCAGAGGCCAGCTGTGGAGTCACTTTAGCGTCGGACTATCCTATAGCAGGTATTATTTTTCACATTACTCCTGCTTCAGTGCCGATGAATGGAGAATAAACGATTGCCGGGTTGAACGCGGCTCATCATCTGTTTGTTAGCAGCCGCCAGGTATAGCCAGAGTGGCTTTTTAAGGTGATGATTCATTACAATAAAATGAGATTCGGGAATGGTAAATTGAAACTGCAAATTGGTGTGGTGGGCTAAAAGTGGGTGATTTAGATGGATTTGCAGAGGGTAGTTAGTCGGGAACTATTTAAAATGAAAGATTTGCTCAGTCGCAGTTTGTGTATCACTATAAATGAACATGTTTTGCTATTTGACCTCATAATGGGAGCTACAGGACTCGATCAAGGACAGAAATGTGTCTCGGGACATTGCGTTCTTAATCATCCCACCGCTCATTGCCCTGAGAGACTTGTGACTTTCCCTTTTCCCCCAGAAGTGTCAGACAGCAGCTCATTAACAATTAAGAAACACAGTTCACAGCACTTCCAATGGCAGAGAAAGACAAACTTAATCCTGTACTGTAGGTGCTAAGCTAGCGTCGCATTTTAAAGTTCACGGATACTAGTTTTATTATTAAACACTGAACAAGCTGAAACTTTAATTAAAAGAGTTACCCTCATGAACGTTATTCAGTCGCACATACAGCAACATGTTTACGTTGTCATATTGACGAATGGCGTCACTGTAAACAAAATTACTCACAACACACTGCAGCTCCCTCAAAACACACAATGGCGTTCATACATCTTTTTCATATCAATAAAGTATTTGATGCATTGTAGTTTTTATTGACCAATGAATCACCCTGAAAATATATTTGCGGTGATGTAAAATTAAATAAGTGCATTTTTAACAACCTGAATCCCATAAACTTTGCTGGAGATTGAAATCTACTGTGAAATATTGCACATGGCGGTGGAAGCTGTGTCCTTTCCTGTCCAATATGTTTATTGGCGATACTTGACTGCCTTCAGCACCTTTATAATTCATTATCCTATGATTAAGCCTGCCAGAAAATATTAAAGTCACAATTCCTTTATTTGATTTAGCTACAGGAGGGAAAAAAATGGATTTCAGTGCGAGATCTCCAAGGTGAAGGGTGTTAGTTGTGCCTATTTAGGAGGTATGATATTTAATAAATGTTTAGCCTTGGTATGATTCAGGAAAAAAACATCATATTGCTTAAAAGAGTCAGAAATTCACTTCCTAATGGTGAAGTTTTGACGACTTTTGACAAAGACGATTTGACATTTAGCGGCTTTTTACGGTGACTGATTTCATCCTTCTGCCGAGACACATGCGACAGGTCAGGAAATCCAAAGAAATGATCAAACAAATAAAGCAGCAGCCGTACCATCCATCAATAAGGAGCCAGCTAATATAAATCTCAATGAATAAATGAACCTAAGTGAAGATCTGCAGTGTTGTTTACCTGTGTTGAAAAAGCTGACGATGACAGGGTGGCGTCTTTCTAAAAACACTTTTCTCTCTCTTCTAATTTCCGCAGATCTATTTGTTATACGCTGATGCTTTGTGCTGCCTGTGAGTCCCCAAAGTACAAAGCACTCATGCAAGCACACACATCCTAATATCATCAGCGTGCTGTGAATGCCTGCCAAGGACCGCAAATAGACGGCGCTGAGGCAGGATAAAACCTGTTAACCCGTGTTTATTTACTGATTCATTCCTTTGAATCAACTCTAATTTCCATTTCCAGTGCTACAACAATTTCTCTCCGACGCAACGAACTCTATTAAGATATCGCTGTGAGAGCCGTTTTACAGATCTGCAAGGTTGTAATGGAAAACAATATCCAAAGCTGCGGCGGCCATTGATCCAAACGACGCTGGTATTTGCTAACAATTTGGTGCATCTGGACAAAGAATCATAAAACCTACAAGTATCAGAAGTGGAAATGAATTATTAATCGGTGATATAAAGATGTTAGACACACATTATTAATAAACAAAAATAATGGCGGTCGTTAAAATGCACTAGAAGTTACAAGGTGCAGAATATATGATATCAAATGCAATAGTCTTTTTCCTCATATGTTTCATAGTGGAAGCAATGAATATATATAAAGTTCTAACTGCCTGTAAGATTTACTTGGTCATGGTCGGGATGGCGTATATAAAGAGTCTTAAAAGCGTGAGTTCAGGGAAAGTGGCAGCATTCCATTTTAGATTATTCAACTGAATCCACACTCCTCCCTCCTCCTCTGCTTTATTCCACCACTCTCGCCATCCGCTGCTTTTTTTTTTCCCATTATGCAAACTCACTCTTTGATCTCAAACAGTGAAAGGTGGCTTTATCTTAAAACAACAGAGAGACAGACGATCAGAGACTCGGAAAACCTCAGAGAAATCTGAATGAGAACAGGAAGACAGAGGAAGAGAGGAGGCGGGAGCAGGGCGGCGTGGGAGTGCTTACAATAACTAAAAAAATTAGTAGGTCTTGGAGGAAGGAGGAAGCGGAGTATGATCTACACCTGGCGGGAAACATCACACTCACTCAGCTTTCCCACCAAGGACTGCTGCATTAGAAGTCTCTCTAGTACACTGTGCATGACGGAGAAAACAATATGATCCTTAATATGAGTAAGGAAATAAGTGTATTAGTGTAGACTTAATCATGCATCAAGTACAGGGTCACATACTTAACAGTGCAGTGTATCCTTCAAACAAATTAAATTGCATGAAACGTCATCCAGCCTCCTCCAGGCTGCATCATGCTGCTCTCTTAAAGAACCAGTCCTTCACAAGTGTTTCAAGTCTTGATTCAAAGGATCAATCAAACGCATCAAGCAGATACATCGGCACATGCTGCATGAAGAGTTGTGTAAATCTAAGACGACACAATCTAAGATTCACCAGGTTTTTAGCTTTGATTTTGGTTTCCACCAATGTCTCAGAGAAATCACTATAATTTCTGAAGTAACTCAGTCACCAGCTGGTCACTTTGTTTGTCAGTCTGTTACTTGAATTGTTTATTTTTGAGATAGGGTATTTCCCAGGAACAAACGAGTCAATATCAAAGACAAAAACAGGCAAACATCCCTATGACTGAATGTTTAAGCAAAGATGATGGCAACAGAGGACCAATAGGAGGCAACACCAACAACACCTCTGTCTGTGAGCCAAAGAGGAAGAAGAAGAAGAAAGAAGTCAGATGTACAAACTGAAAAAAATGTTTCAGCTCTTTGGGAAAAACACTGTCACAACTTAATGGATTTTGTTGATAAAGTCAATGAATAGAGAACATGACTTTTGGTAAAAACTGAGAAAATCAGTGAAAATGAACAGAACAAGCAAATGAGCTGAAATACACTAACATGCTCTGTGGCAACAAGGAGAGCTGTGAATGTGGAGCTCATTCTTCCTTTCTCATACAAATGGTCAGATGGTATATTATTAACAGATGTACACAGTGTAGTGATATTTAATTATTACCACCACCTGTATGGTTATGTTTTTGCCTGCATTCATCTGTCATCATTCATCTATTAACCACATGATGCCACATGACAACAGAGGATGGAATAAAAAAGACATTGTTCATTTCACCACAAGAGGGCAACAATGTTCAGGGTGTAACACCAGGAAAGCTGGATTACCATATTTTCCGCACTCTAAGCTCCACCTAAAAGACTTTAATTTTCTCAAAAACCGACAGTGCGCCTTATAATCCGATGCGCCTTATATATGGATCAATATTGGTTAATTGTGGCTACCGTAGTCAGGGGGCGTCGCCGAAGCAACAGCGATAAAAACAGTAAAGAGGAATTGCAGTCCCACACTGCTTGTGTGTGTATAAAGACCCCAAAATGGCATGAATGCACTAATTACGTGCACTACCCGTTGTACCTTGCTGTTGGTAAAAGATAATACTACGTCACTGACGTTACCTCGGGGACAAAAATACAACAGCTGTTCATTTAGCTTTGACCTGTGACAAATGGAGTTGGAAATACATTGTTTTCAATGAAGGCGGAGCAAATACCGGTAAGAGCTACCAGTACGTACGGTACTGTATTGTGAATGCACTAGCTTGTTTTGGAGTGAACGGAGTTGTCAGAACGTTGGTTTGTTTTCTATGAATAAAGTTTGACTGACTGACTTATCTGACTTATTGTTGACATTCACTTTAGTGCAGCTTCATCTGGATGGATGATAACACAACCCCAGTTACTACAGTATATATGAAAACAGTTTTAAAATAGGCCATTGATTGAAGGTGCACCTTACAATCCATTGCGCCTTATAGT
>OOFC01046099.1:6351-45616 GCA_900323345.1 Pseudochromis fuscus
TATAAATGAACAGCCTTGCTCCACAGGCTCTTGTATTAGTCATCTCTATGTTCACAGCAGAAAACAGATGAAAACATACCACTCACATCCACACCTTCAAGTAAAAAGAATGAATGTGTGTGTGTGTGATTTCTTTCACATCACCTGCAGGGTTTAAGATAGTGTTGGGGAGGGAGAAAGTCACTGCAGTGAGAAGTTAGCTGCACTGTGCTGTATGTGTGTCTGATGTGCCCTGTATTATTAAATACATAGACATCCATTATTATTGCCATAGTGTACTGTTGTGTAGGTTGTTCACTATATGGTCCTTCTGAGTAACAAGCAATGGATTTTTTTTTCTTTTGTTTGTTTGTTTTTTGAGAATCTGGCATTTCCCTGTGTTGTTGATACAGGAAGAGAAACAGATCATTCTTGTTGTTGCATTAGCATCATATGCTAGCAGACAGTAGACAACAGTGGTTTAAATTAAGTTTGCAAAGGGAGAGCATCTTAAAATCCACAATGATTCTTTGCCCTGTGGAAACATTATGAGTTTGTTGTGATAATGGACGAAAACACAATCCTGTTCTGGATCGGCATCAAATTAGCGTTTCAATAGTTTGGACTGTTGGAAAATGTGTAATGGTTTTGCCACTTGAAGTGGTTAATATTCAGAAAAGACAAAGTCGATCTCTTTCTGGTTACAACTGTCTTATTAGTTTTGTGTTTTGTGGGCAGGATCAGGGGGCGGCACAGTGGTGCAGGGGTTAGCACTTGTGCCCCACAGCAAGAAGGTTATGAGTTCAAATCTCGGCTTGGGCCTTTCTGTGTGGAGTTTGCATGTCCTCCCTGTGCATGAGTGGGTTTTCTCTGGGTACTCCGGCTTCCTCCCACAGTCCAAAGACATGCTTGTTAGGTGAATTGATCAAACTAAATTAACCATAGGTGTGAGTGTGAGTGGTTGTTTGTCTATATGTTAGCCCTGTGATAGGCTGGCAACCTGTCCAGGGTGTACCCCGCCTCCTGCCCGATGACAGCTGGGATAGGCTCCAGCAGACCCCTGCGACCCTAGTGAGGAATAAGCAGGTATAGAAAATGGATGGATGGATGGGCAGGATCAGAGGATGGGGTTCACAGGAAATCCTGGAAAATCTCAGTTTTTTTATCAGTAAGGCCTGTGTACACTCTATCTGTGCAGGATATTGAGGCCATGGGTGCACAGCCCACTCCTGAAGATCTCCTACGACTCTGTTCTGGGTTCAGCTATCTCTCATGGAGTGGTCTGCTGGGGCAGCAGCATCTCCACTGCTGACAGGAGGAGACTTAACAAACTGATTAAGAAGGCCAGATCTGTCCTGGGATGCCCCCTCGACCCGGTGGAGGTGGTTGGAGAAAGCTGGATAATGGCATATCCTCCATGATGGACAGTGTCTCCCAAACAGTAGCAGCACTAGAGACACTTCAGTGACAGGCTGCGTCACCCTGAAGGTTGAAGGAGTGTTACCACAGGTGCTTCCATGCTGCTGCTGTCAGACTGTACAACCAGCACTGCTCCCAGTAAAACCACACACACCACAACTGACACACTCACTGCAACATGCAATATCAGTGTGTGTGCTAATGGTGTTTCCTATTTTTATTTTGATACTTTTTGTGTTTATATTTTGCCTGCTGTTTCTCCTCCTCAGGCATCAAAACAGTATTTTCATTCTGATTTTGTACCAATGTAAATTTCCTTTCGGTTGGACTAATAAAAGTATATAGTATTGTATGTTATGGTATTGTATATTTTATTACTGTATGTGTGATTTTACTGTATGTTATTGTATCATGTCATATGTTACTGTATCATACGTTATTGTACTGTAGTGTACGGTTACCGTACCGAGGTGTTATCATATTGTGTCTTGTGTTATCTGGTATGTTGTTTCGTATCTTATCATATTGTACCGCATGTTATCATATCGTCATTATATCACATTGCATCGAATGTCATTGTATAGTATCATATGTTATTGTATCATATCTTGACTTGTATCATACATTATCATGTTATCCTATCATTTCATATCTTAACTTGTACCGTATGTTATTGTATTGTATGTAATCATATATAATCATATATCTTGTCGTACAATGAGCAAATGTGTTAATAATTCATAACTTTCTCACATCTCAATGGATTTTGACACTCAGATGGAGGATGATAACGTGTAAAATCTTAAATTATTTGGTGGATGTTAGACATGGATTATGCCTTGACAGAGGACTGTGCTCTCTGAGTACTTTCTAGTTTATCACAGCCTGGAAACAAACATGAAAGGGTTAAGGTTTATCTTTTCCACAATGTAATACGATACTGTGATGATTAGTAGATTTAAACGTGTGCACAAATCACAGCTGATGACCAAATGTATGATATTATGATAGATAATGTACACATTCCATGATAATGTTGGTTTATACTGCACAGGTGTATGTTTCCTTGTGGCCTGTGCGGTCTATCCAGTACTTTATTGGTTTCCTGCATGTGTGAGTGGATCAGGCTAAACTAAACATAACAGCCAGGCTTTGTACCACAGGCGATATTACACACAGCCTCATGATGCCGTGGGTTGTGGGGAAAGAACAACAGCGTTTCTTGGATGAAAGAATTTCACACTCTGCCAACGTGTTCATCAGACCCAGAGTCATGATTTCCTGGTGTTTATCTGCTTTGTTTTTTTGTCTGCTGGAGTGAAAATAATAAGGCAGCAGTAGCCAGACAGCTACCAAAGTCAGCTCGCGTGTGTCCCATCGTTATTCTTGTTCACGAGCCTCTAAAACCTGGAACCTAGACAAAAGATATTAGAGCGACAATTAATGTGACATCGTTATCTACAGCCTCAACTCATATCTGGCTCGCACCTTGTTTTTCGTGATTATTCATCTTGAGTCTCCCCGCTGAGATCTAAATAAGCCTCTTCAACAACATGTTTGTCATCACCATTACACGACGTTATTGGAATAACGCTAATTATGAATCAGTGTCGGACCAGACGCCAGGGACCACCTGGGTGAAAGAGGTGATAGGATGATCATTAATCTTTGATGACTAATTATCATGAAACATTTCTGCTTTATGCTCGGTGCAGCCTCGTGTTCAGCAAAGAGCTGCTCCGGACATGTTTCCTCTAATGTGCTGTGCCACACACATGCCGGCTGAAAGTAGCTGAGAGTGGTGTTCATCAGTTTAATTGCCCTGCCCTTCAAGTCAATTTGTGCCAACAATGGTTCGGCAGTTTCTGTGGGGGTGTTTCTTTTTCAATTTTTCCCCCTCTCTGCTGTCACTGTTACCTAACCCTGTCTGCTCTGAAGTCAAGGTGGCTGAGGGAAAATAGGTTTTTACTGAAGGGATGTTTTTTTGTTTTGTTTTTAACTTTAGCTCTCTCCTGTTGCTTCCTCTGGTGATTAGTTACTAAACCTTTTCTGTTAGCAGGTCTGGTTAACTAGCTGCAGTCATTATAAGGCAAACTAAGGGAGTCTACCAAGGACCAGATGACAAAGAACATTAACCCTGTACGAGCGCTTTGAGTCTGGACTTCCAGAGTAAAGCGCCATATAAATCCAAACCATTATTATTATTATTAATACCCAGCGTTATGTTGGTGACAGGTCTGCACATGCATTTTTGGATTACCGTAATTATGTTACAGTTTGTGCAATCAGAAATATTCCAACAGTTCCAGAGAGCTGAGACGTTGCACTTTACAGTGAATAAGGTGTCATTATGGTAATTTCACCAGCACCTCTCCTAGAAGCCAGCAAATTAGGTGATTTACTACATACTAGTGTGTAGAGTGTGATAACAGCCATGATCAAGCAAGAATAGCAAAAAAAACGTATTTTGATTTTAGACTTTTAGTGAACAAAAATAAATGTTAGACTTTGCATGTTAAATTTTAAATCAAAATAACCATAAAAAGTCCAGGTGGAAATTTGCAGGCTCAGGTGTTAAAGGGTTGAAGAACTCAGAGGAGGAACAGATATTAATATTTTCGTCAGGAGAGGTTTTCTGTATCTGCAGTTATGATACATACTGGTGGCAGCATTACAATGAGGTTACAACAGAGTTTAACAGCGTTAACAGAAACACAATGATAATGTTAGTCAGGTGATTGTACACTAATGAAAACAGAAGCAAATTAAAAGCTAGGTCTCTAATAACGGCTGATATGAACAATTAAACCTGAACGCCAAATACATTAAACACAGTGCTTTGTTTCACATTAAGACATGCTGGATTTCTGTCCACTGAAACACTAGTGGTGGACGTTTACTTTGAAATGGTTAAAGCAAGTATGAGTTTGTATAAAGAGTGCAATGAAGAAACTTTGATGTTTGATCTCGTTTAAAGCATCAAACTAAGGCTTCATATTGAAATGAGACCAATTGAACTTCTCAGGCAGAGAGCATTAAAAGCCTGCCTCAAATACAAGTGGACCTCAGGTAGGCCCAGTAGCTTCTTCAGTTGAAGTAAACAAAGGCCCTGGACACTGTTTAAGCATTTACTGTATTTACTAGTAGAAAAAAGAGAAAAGCTTCAGAGCAGATGGGAAGTCAGGAGCAGGGGGACATTTTCTCCTTCCTACGTAGAGGACATGGATCTCAGTGTCCTCGCTCTGTGCCAAAACCATGGCTACACCTGCAATGGCTTTCCTGTAGTGTCCTTGTCGAGGATGCATCAGGACACATTGGTGTGTGGTCATATGCATCCCGGACCACCTCTACATGTGGTTTGAGTGATCGGATCTCAGTGTGTCTTGGTGGTTGTTTACAGTTGTGTTTAGTCCTGTCCACTTGTGATCAGATCACCTGAGACACATCTTAAAACCAACAGGGTCTAAGACAGTGGTCCCCAACCACTGGGCCAGGACCGGTACTGTGAGGTACTGTTGTTACCGGGCTGCACAGAAAGAATAAATAAAACTATAATTTCCGTTGTATTGATAAATAGAGTCTGAAAGACATTTTATTTTAAAAATATAAAACCGGATTCTCTCCAACTTAACTTTTCCCTGTGCCTCTGTCTTGGTCACATGATACGACGTATCAAGTATAATGTATCATTAGCCACGTTAGCCAAAACTAGCAAACTAGCAAAAATGAGTAAAAAAAAAAACATCTTTGGAGAGCTTCTTTGCAAAGGGGAAAAGGAGAACTTAACATTTGTTTATATGCCGGTCGTGTTATTTTATTTTTGCTGTATTTATCCGCCACACCTTGAAGGCTGGTCTGTGAAAATAATGCCGAATTTAAACTGGTCCATGGTGCAAAAAAGGTTGGGGTCCGCTGGTCTAAGAGACATTTACTGAACTTCCTGGAGTGGTCATGTGACAATCTGTGAATTTATAACATACCTTATATAACATACAAGTACAGATCGTCAGAATTGTGTTCAATGTGGTTTATTTGATCTGTTTTATGTCTCGTAATTTTCCATTAAAGGGAAATGGGACTGTTTTATGAGCTAACTCATTCTCAAGGGCCTGGATTTTTTTTCATGTCCCCCCCCCTTATTACAATCTTTAGTTTCGATCCAACATTTCCCTTTTACGGTTCAGTATTTGTTTTCAATGCCAAAATATTCTTTTCAGTACCAAAAACTGTTAAAATCTGACAGTGACAGCCATGACAGGGGGTGAAATTTGACGCTCGTTGGCCAGAACTGAAAAGCAGCTTTTGTCTCCCTCAGCTGAATACAGGGGTCTGTTGCTTTGAAAAGTTACAAGGGGCAAACTTGGCTTGTTATCACGGCAAACTGCTCTATTTGTTGCTTGAAAGAGGAACACTTGACAGGTGTAGCACTGGCAATTTAGGGAGAGAACAGTCATTAACACATCTAGGGTTTTTTGAGTCCCATGCCAACCTCTGTTTTCACTTCAAGGAGCCCACATAATGTTTGCATTCATCTGCAGTCAGACTTCAATTAGAAACAACAAAGTCAAGCTCACCCCGCTCCTGTTGCAGCCAATTACTGGCCTTCTAATAAGATACAAAAAGAAGGAAACAGTGAAAGCATCGTCCTGTCACCCAGATTTAAAGTGAAACATATTCTGTTTAACAGATGGGTTTCCTGGGGGGAAGAGAGGAGAGGCAGCTGACCATTGAGTCAGACATCCAGTTGTTGCTGCTGTGAAAAAAGAAAAGCTTTTCTAATTTCTTTCACACTCACTCTATAGGAGCGCTTCATCCCCGCGTCGCATTTGAAGTGGGTTTTGATGTTAGCTTCATCTATTATGAATCAGGTGGCAATTTTTCCAACGACATCCCCCGATGCACCTCTTAACCATCAGGCATGGAAACAGGCACGTGGAAATATGTGAATGCTATTATCTCTGTCCTCTTTTCTTTCTCCTCTTTTATCCCTCCCCAGGAGAAGGTGCTGGAGTCAGAATAAAAAATAATACACAGGACATATGGAATCAGACAGCAAGTCAAAATAGTTTATTATAGAACAGGATTCATAGTCGAGGCACTACCTCACATTTAGTATAGGCACTGAACTACTGCACTGGAGTCACAGCCATGAAAACCAAAGCCTGCCAGACACGTTAGCTACACAACGTGTGCGATGAGCATGTCATCATCGAACTAAAACAAAAATGCTGTCAGTCATAGCCTTCAAACTACGACTCATCACCTATGAGCAAATTTAGGAAGTTCAACTGAGAGACACACTTGTACATGATTGTGATGAAAAACATTTGTTACCATAGTCTGTATATAAGAGAAGGATGTAGTCAGTGTGATGTCACCCGTTGGTTCGTAGACTTTTATTTTGAAGCCAGGAGGGAGGAGTGACACTGTCCGATGTGTATGAGACTAGAGTTCACTGGAGAATGATCCTCTAAACCACCTGTAAATCACGAGAGCCCAGACCTGGCAATCAAACTAACCACACCTCTAAGTCTTATTCCTGTTGAAACCTAATATCTACTTAATGATGAAATGATTTTCAGATGGACCAGATCACTGAGAAGAGTTGACTTTAGTTCATGACATCAGAATGACTTGTGAGAAAAATGTATTGACTGAGTATTTCAGGATTGAAAATGACGATATTTGAACTGAAGTAAATTGGAGCCTGCATCTGGTGGCCAATGATGGTGTTGAACTTTTTTGCAAATCTGCATTGGCTTTACTTTACAGACCCAGTGACTACATCCATTTTTATATCCAGTAATTAGTCTAAAAAGCTCTGATTTGTGGATTCTTTTAACTGAGTGTCAGTTAAGTGATTTGACAAATCTGCTCTATTTTTATATTCCCATCAAAATGCCATTATTATTTTCATTGATAAGATGAATGAATGAAGCTTTTATGTTATTATCAGGTTATTAACTAAAGTCACGTAGCTGTTAATGAGACAGATAAACTCTGCTCTAACAAAACGATAATCCATGTTACTGTTATAAAAACCCACTGATTTGATCTACGCCACAGTGTGTCTGGCAGGCTTTGGTGAGGGGAGGCAGCCTTTCCCTGTGTACATCACATCATCCTACCTTTCTTAAACTAATTCAGTCTCATCTTGCCCTGTACTAGTTATTACAGTTTCATTCACTTTATTTGTTATTCTCTTTTCTCATTTCAGCCCACAGTTTAAAAACACACAGCAGTGTCACATTTATCTATTACAGTGACAACACCAACCACAACAATAAATATCACCGTGATTACTGTTGTTATTATAACAGTCATTATAATTACAACAGTAATGTCCCATCTGGTTTCGCTCCGTCTGAGTGAGCGGGGGAATAAAAACATTCCTCCTCCTGTAAACAGGCAGTAGCCTAATCTTGTTTGTTGTTAGAGGGATTATCAAGTAGCATTAATGATGTCAGAATTACTTTGTACATCCGTGGTGCAGAGGAAGTACCTCGCATTAGCTCCATCTCAACAACACAACGTGCTGCCTCTGGTGTTCGCTGCTCAGTGATGCTTAACCCTCAAGTGACCAGCCGGGGTCAGAACTGACCACAGTAAAGAGCTCATGTGGTTTATAGTTTGTCTCAGTTACGTGATGATGTGTCTTAAAGCTGTGTTCACATCAAACACGAAGCAAATTTCTCCTGCGGCACACTGACATAAAAAGTCAATGCAAAGACACCGCAGACCCTGGAGAAGGTGGTGGGATTCCCCCGATCTGCGTACGCCTGTGGAGGATGTTGTAGACCCAGAAATGGCATCGTATTCATCGTCTTCTGGGACTTCCACAGGTAAAAGTTTAGCTTCGTGTTTGGTGTGAACACAGTTCTACAGTACGACTGTGGTCCACAAATCAACAAAATATGTTCAATAGTTATGAAAAAGAAAAATGAAAACTATCAGTACCAGCATCAGGTCTGTGTGTTAACTTTGGAGCTAGAGCCGGAGGTGATCAGCCTAGCTGAGCATAAAGACTACAAGAATTTTATTTTTGTAAGAATGTTGAAGGTGCTGTACAAATCTGTCTTTGCACACAGACTTCCTTTTCATTTAAAACCATTAAACAGTGGAACCAGCTTCCAGACCGTCTGAAGTTGTCTGTAGCCTTGAATATTTTTTCTCAAAAAGAAACAAATCCTTGATAATCAGCTGTATCAGCATCAGTCCGGTTCAATTGTTGACTGCAGTAATTATGTAATATGTAAAACACAAGCTTTTTAGTATAGTATGAATTTTAGGCAATGATCTTATCCAGGTGACCGTCTAATAAATATTAATTGCTTATTGATAAGCTAATGTTCATATAGGGCTATGATGCTATTAATATTAGTGATATGTAATGTGTATTTTTATGATGTGTGCATGCGCCCGGGGCCTGCAGATGGAAATTAGCAATAGCTAATCTGATATGAAGCATCTTTTCTTTAGTAAAATTAATGGATTTGTACATGGTCCCTGACATATAAACCAATAAAAAAACAAAGGTTATTGATATTATTATTGTTATTATTTCCCCTTGCTTCCAGTCTGTATGCTAAGCTAAGCTAATCGCCACTGGCTCCGGTCTCAGAGTTAACACACAGACATGAGAATAGGATCAATCTTCTCATTTAACCAGAAACAACTCGGAAAGAAAGAAAATGTCATTAACCAGTGTTACACAAAACCCTGGTTTGTAACTGTTGTAATGGAAGTCATGAACATGTGTAAAATAGGTGGAGTGCCCCTTTAAATATGTAAATTAGTTCTTTTAAGAATATTGCTGCCTGTCATCAGGATTGGACTAATAACACAATTTTAATTATCTGAATGAATATGAAATTAAAAAGTACCACAGTACATCATCACATACAACATTTTATGTGGTATTTATATTATCTCATATCTGACTGTAGCCGCTGTTATCATCACTTGAGGGTGAAGCCAGCTCTCTATGTAAGTGCATAGTTTCTGTGTGTGGGTAGTCTATTTAACTGAAAGGTGGTTATGCGTGTATTTCTACAGCTAAACGTTCACACAGTCATTATAGGGGTAAAAAATACAAAGTGTAAAGCAGTAGAACATAAATAATAAAGTCAGTATAACATAAATAAAGATCTATTTAACTATTGTTAACCCTCCCCACACACGCCATCTGAGTGATGATTCGTCTTCTTTCTTCATCATTGGTACATTTCATTAGGTTCAGTAAGCCTCCCAAATCACATTTTGCACATACAGAGCACATGGCAATACTGATCCACTGAGACCACGAAGCAGTTTACCGGGTTTCTACCATGTCGATCACTGGAAAGGAAACAGCACAGTACAGCGACAGAGATCAGAGATCAGAACAGGAAAGGGGGGATTCTGGGTTCGTGTTTCCCAAAATGTCTGTACAAGCTAGTATCTGCTGGGACAATAAGCAGTGGCAACATGAAAGGCTGAGCAGGCTGTGAGATGCTTATTTCAAGCAGGTCACTCACAGAATTAAAAATAAGTAGCCTGTTGATGTCATAGACTGTATAAAGGATGGACGAAGCTTAAGTGGCGTCACCCTTTGGTTTGTGGACTCACATTTTGAAGCCAGGACTATTGGTATTTGGATGTTTGGAGCCAGAAGTGACCATATTTGGCTGAGCGGGGATCTTTAAACCAAAGGACAATGTCCAATGTGTATGTGACTGGAGTTCAGGTCTATTTTCATTGGAGACCACAGCTGTTAATCAAACTAACCATGCCCCCATAAACCTTCCTCTCTTGTATTAAATGTACTAAATGCATTGACTGACTGACACTGTCCAATATGTATGAGACTGGAGTGCACCAGTGAATGAGTCACCACACCACCTGTAAATCATTGGACACCAGACCTGTCAATCAAAGTGGCCCCTAAATCTGCCCCTTTTTGAAGCTTAACATCTACTAAATGATGAAAGGATGTATTTATAAACCTCAGCAAATGGCATCAGAATGACTTGTGGAAAAAATGCATTGACTGAGTATTTCATGATTAAAAAAATATGATTTTGGAAGCTCAGTCAATTGAAGTTTTTCTGGAGCCAGAATCTAGTGGTCGTCAGGAGTATTGCACTTTCTCGGTGGCTTCACTTTTCAGAGTCGGTTGCTTCGTCCATTTCTATGAACAGTCTATGGTTGACATCCACGTCTCTTTTAAAACCCACCCAACAGACTGGAATAAAACATGCCAGCTTGTTTAAATATATCTCTGTTGTCATACATATAACCTCTTATCAGTTGGTTACATAGCCTACAGTATGACCTCCTGTATTATAGAAACTGTGCTGCTGTGTATCTTATCTGATCAACATGGTGAAAATAAACAGATTTGTATGTATATGCTTCTATAAAAAATATATATATATGTTTGGGTTTTTTTTTTGTTTTGCAAGAACACACAACTAGTGACAAACACTTTGGGGAACCCCAGCTCGGATCTGGACAACACCACAACACATCTGTCACCTCACGACCTCAATCCACAACACAAACAACCGAAGGGGTAAAAATAATGAACAAACATGAACAATTAACAACCCAAAAAATTACTAGTATATCTAATTCAAATCACCTAATCAATAATAATCAAGGGGATGTTTGATTTTTTTTTTTTTCTCAAATACAAGCTGAATAGGAAAAACAAAACCAGAACAGATGGGTATGCTAATGTAAGAGGAACACATTTATGCTACCTGCGGGAGTTGACATTGTTCCCTGTTGCCCAGGAAACAATGCTCAAGTTGCCCGCACAACAGAAAAAAAAAATGGAGAGGCTTTTCATTGTCAAAAATAAGACACAGCTCTGCATTGGATTCATAAAAGTGAAAACAGTGTAAATTCAGCATCTTCCACCCCCGTCTGTGCACTGTGCTGAAAACGCACCCCCGTTGTTTTTGTCAGAACCTGAGTCTGTGGGCCTTATTTTTTGTGAATCGAGGCACAGAGTGGTGTGCCTAAAACACCCAAACAATGCCCTGAATGTGTCTCGGACGAGAGGGTACAAACCGTATCTGCAAATTAGAGAGGTAATGACACACAATACACAAGGCAACGTTCAGGGAGGGCCACGTGACACTTAAGATGAGTGTTGCCAGTCAGCAGTGCTCCATGCTAGCAATAATTTTAGGTTGGTGAAGTTGCCCGTGTGCCTCAGGTTCTGCAGGATTTTCACGTTGTGTTCGAAACCTTTCACCCAGAAGCTTGTACTAATTAAAACCATATTAATGCTCTTGTCGAGGGAAGCAGGTCTACAATGCATTTTAGCTTTCGACTCGTCTCGCAAAGAACACATTTCCATACACATTTCCATAAGCTCGTGCATCATCCCGCTAAAAAAGTACAGCGTGTAATTAGCTGCTACCTGTACTGAAGCATCCTGCTCGTTTTTGTTCTGTTTCTCAACCTGCTGTCAGAAGCAGCCGGGGGATTTCACTCCAGCGAGCGCACTGCCTGGCACATACGTCTCATCAGGAGCCAGGGAAACAGACTTATGAGTCATGTTAGCGACTGAGCGACAAATCCTAGGTCTGTGAGACATCTTCTCAATTCAGCAATCTGACAGTGACAGAGGGTCCGAGAGGGAGTGATGGAGGGAGAGGGGAAATACATTAAACGAAGAGAAACCAAAAGAAAGAGAGCCGGCTCTGGCAAAGTCCCAGGATTCCTCAGGGGACCACAGCATGGCATGTAAACCGGATCGAAGAGCCAGAGAGACAGCAAGTCTGGGAAGGAGACGTCCTCCAGGCAACTCAAGCAAAAATAGATGGTGTCACAGACTGTACATAGAATGGACAGAGCTAATGTGACGTCATCTGTTGGTTTGTGGAATTGCATTTTGAAGCCAGGAGTTTGGTATTTGAACATGGCCATGTTGAATGTTTGGAGCCAGAAGTGACCATATTTGGATATCTGACCCTTGAACCTGAGGACACTATCCAATGTGAATGAGACTGTATCATTGAAGATCCGAGCTGTCAATCAAACTAACAATGCTGCTAAATCTTCCTGTTTTTGAAGGCTAATATCTACTTAATGATTAATGATTTTCAGATGGACCAGATCACTGAGAAGAAGAGTTGACTGTAACTAATGACATCAGAATGACGTGGAAAAAATGTACTGACTGAGTGTTTCAGGATTGAAAAAAAAAAGATTTTGAATTGGAGCCAGAGTTGTTTAGAGCCAGCACCTAGTGGCCATCAGTGGCACTTTTTTGCACTTCTGCATTGGCTTCATTTTGGAGACCCATGTGCTTTGTCCATTTCTATATACAGTCTATGATTTGACTGAAAATACACAAATCAGTAATGTGTCAAATGTTGTGTTTTCAGCTGGTTACTGGTTTTGAAGCCAAGAGACAATAAAATCAACTGATGCAGCTTTAAAGGAACAGAAAACTCAAAATACAGTTGGAAGATAGATTATGACATAAACTAATGATTCATGGGAATTTTTGAGCTCATCTAAGACATTTGAACATGAAGCATAAATCCCCCATCATGGATGATTTCATGGAAGCTGATCAGTGATCAGAAACGGGGGGATGGGTTGAAATGCTCTGACATCGATGGGCTCAGCATGTGGAAGCCGCAAAAGCACTGGAGTTGTTGTTACATTATTAGCTGTTGGCTGTCCTGCATCTTACTGCTTTACCCCTTCTGTACTGTAACACAGTAACACTGGTGGAAATTCAATCTTGAGCCCGTGATGTCATCATTATAGCAGCCCAGTAGCAGCTCCAGGAGTGCATTTTTCTAAATGGTAAAATATGTCATGACATATGACATTTTTCTCTGAATATCACAGGATCTCAAAATATGCAGGTATTTATGTTTAATTTTCTAGTCCTTTAAAGCTACAGTAATAAATATTTCCTATTAATTTTTTTCTGGGATCTCAGTACCAACATCTTGTACAGGCTGAATAAACACAATCACACATGAATGTAGACATACAAAAAATAGATAGAAAATCATAGCTGTGTTAGAGCTGCAGGAATTATATTTTATTTGAATATTAACCATGCATGAGGTGACTACTTGCAGCTTTTTAGCTTCTTGTTCTTTGGGGAGAAACACAAAACTAAATTCTGTTCTTTATTATTTATAAAATTATGTATTTACTACATAATTTTATAATCCAACAATATGCTGTGTTTTTCACTGATTGCTGAGCCAAGTGGCAAAAATAAATAAATAAATAAAAATAATCAACTGATGCACCTTTGAAGCAGCGCTAATAAATATTTCATATTAACACCAGATCAAATGAATCTGTAATGATAAATCTGTAATTTTGTCATCCTGGTGATCTTTACTGAAAATGTGCTATGCTGCTTTTGTGTACACAACATATACTCGCAAGGCTTTTCTCTCTGTTTTTCTTGAGGGGCTTTTTCCTTATCTGAATCCTGGGTGTAAGTCTGAAGGGTGTGGTATACTGTACACATTGTGATATTAGGTTATATAGATAAAATAACTGAATCTGACCTCACTCCAGCTGCACCTGTTTTCAAATCAAAACCTCTGCTCCCCCCACTGCTCTCTGCTCAGCACTGATCAGCAGACAGACGCAGTTGTTGGAGCAGCTGGAGAACATCGTGGAGCATTTAGCAGCTAAAGAGCCAGAGTTTCCTCAGGAGTTAGTGGCGGTTGCCAGAAACACAACTAAAGTGAAATAAGCTGCCTCTGCTGGATGTTTAAACATGCAGCTGCTTGCGGTATAAACTTGTGCTTTGTTCACAGATTGCCCAGCTGCCCTTAATTAAGTAGCTTGAAAATTGTAATTATTTTTGCCTAAGGTCCAGGTCCACTTTGCGGTGTTGTGGTATTGCAACACAACAAAGCCCTGCAGCCCTTTTAAAGAGGTGCAAAGGTAGGAAGGTGAAAAGAGCTAATTGTTGCTGTCCAGCAAGTTAACATGTTTTTTTTATTATTTTTATTATTTCTCCAAATATAGATCTTAATACTGGAATACAAAAGGATGTTTCCACTCTGCATGCAGTTAATTAAGTGAGTAAGACTAAGCTGCAGTGGGGGTGAGTGTGTGCAAATACATATGCAATGAGTTTGTGCCTTGTACCTAACATATTCAGTTAGGTGGCACACGATGCAGCACCCAGAAATAATACGACTGTCGGTTGCATCTCACCTGAGCTCCTCCGACTTCTGTGCTCCCTCACAGCGAGAGATGTCGGCCTCTGTTAACAAGGACTGTCAGGGTGCGGGCCAGAAAAAACATATGAAGGGGGCAAAGACAGTGCCAAGGACGTGTGTGTGTGTGTGTGTGTGTGTTAGTAAGAAACAATGCTAACTGGAGGACAGAGACAGCCCCTCTCCTCTTGTATTATCAATGTCTCTATCCTATCTGCAGTTTTTTTTCTGTTTAAAAAAAAAAAAAAAAAAAAAGTAGTTTTGGTGTCGGTGATGAACGATGTCTTTAAACGTGTAATTGCGGTGTAGGGGCGCGTAAGTACAGCATTATCTTCAAACTGTCCAATAATATCGAACGATCCAATCAGGTTTTAATTTTCCAGTTTCTTCCCTACTGTAAGTCACTTTCATTTATCATGTTCTTGCACACTCTACTTTTAATCACAGCCGCCCAATGAACACTGGAGGACTCAGTAAACTTCTGTAAAAGTGCATTAGCTACTTTAGTTGTGTTGGAGAGAATTTGTGTGATACATGAATGTAATAATTTGAACATTTACTGTGTATTGTCTCAATAGAAGTTTTCTAATTTAGACTGGAGACCATCATTTTTTGCTGTACCACCTCCTGGGACCAAAGTCGCTAAGCCCTGATTGACTCTTGTGTTACAGTACATTAATTCTGAATGATGAAGTTGCTGACTTCCTCTTTGGGTGCATATTAAAATAATAATAATAATAATGCTACCAGTGCTGAAGGAAACAAGGACTCTGCAGAACAGCTGCAGGGGAGAGAAAAAGACCAACACAAACCCACGTGCCACTCGCTAACACACTTCACTGACTTATTCCTTTGCTCTCCTGCCCGACCTCGTCTCCCGGCCACAGATCACTGCATCTGTCACAAATCATTCTGCACAGCAGTCTCCTCCATCATCCTTCATCCACAGCTCCTGTACACAAAGTCTCACCTCAGACCAATGACTGAAAAGCACAGGTCTGTGTTTTCAGTATCAAACACTCAACAAGTTCAATTTGAAAGGAAAGGTTTGTCAATTGATTCTCAGCATTGACTCTGAGTTAATGTCTATACATTACAGAACAGGCAAAGGACTCCTACAGCATAATTCTAACTAGCTATTTATGTTCAAACTGTAGGATTGCTGCTTTGTAAATCGTTTTGTTTCTTGTTATTTCTATATGTTTATTACAGACCGGGTGATGTGTGGCTGAATAAAGATGAAGCTGGATTGCAGGACTTTTAAGATTTAGGGCAAACAGGTTGCTGATCAGCCTCAGGTAAATCTCTCAGTATTTCACCGTAGATCAGAGTTTTGAATTTGGTGTCTGTGGTGACTTTCTCACACTGGTGCAATTGTAGCGATGTGTCAACCAGCAATGGTTGGTTTTCCAGAGATGAAAAGGGAAGCAACCGTTGCCACAGAGCTGAGGAGGCTACAGCAGCTGGCAGTATGGTGGAGCCTAACCTAGGACTATAGGAAATATTACATTTCCTCTACCTAACAAATGTATTATTGTCTTGAAAGTGTGGATTTTGTCTATAACGATTACTGTAACACAAGCTTTTCAGGGCTAGCAGTGTTATGGGGTGTTAGCAAGCTAGCTAGTGGTTGCTAGCTAGAACATACAGTAGGTAAGTGTTTGGTCTGTGATTGCTACCCTGACATATTTCTAAAGTCTTTGGTTTTGAGCTTGTTCTTTTCCCAGGACTGTCCCCACAGACAGCCGGCATACACCATAAGTACACATTTACAATGGTTGTGTAATTTTTCTTATTTGTTTTTTTTTTTTAATCTTAAATTACATTTTTTGGCCTTAATTATTTTTTATAGAGGACAGTGGAGAGAGACAGGAAATATGGGTAGAAGAGTGGCGGCAATGACATGCAGCAAATTGCCATGGGCTGGATTTACACCCATGACCCCTGCATTGGCGACCCCTGTGTATGGGTCGCCCGCTTAGCAAGCTTAGCTCCCAATGAAATGATTTCCTAAATGAAATTCATGACGCCATTTTCACTAATTCACCCAACGTTGACCTCTAAGCACAGTGTTTCATGCAATCAAAGCTCTGACTGAAGTAGCATACGTGAGGATTTTAAGCAAAGCAACGATTATTTGTAACCCAGTGAACGACAGAGAGGTACATTATGATGCAAGAACTTTCCTTAGACTTTTTTTTTTTTATGATTTGGTGAAACTTTTAGTCTCCTTTCAAGCCTGCAGTATAAATACTCATACTCAAAATACCTTTTTTCCACTCGTTCCAAAATTATATCCCATTGAAAACATTAACAATAACCGTAAAACTGGCGCTCTAATCCTGACATGCTGCATGATTTTATTCTAGTCTTTCAATTCCAGACTGCAGCCAGAGCCAGTCTGTAACATTTCTGTAAAATGTTGCCTTGGTATCATCACCTCAACATGCTCGTCCCAACGTATCCATCATCCAGCTCACGTCAAGCTGAGGTAAAGATTATAGTGTAGCGCTGTCACTCGGGGGGGAAATACTGTAAGGTGTCAGGAAGCTGATGTTGAGATATTTATCTGTCTGGATGCTTCAGTGCAGCAGGTATGAGGAACTCTGCATTCACTCCACGAGCAACTGCATCCCCGCGCTACAGTGTGAAGGTTGGACTCGATGATTGATTGCTGTCGTGTGCGATGGTAGACGGACATGTAGCAAAGCGAGGTGCTGACAAGTTCGACCACAGTCACCAAAAAAAAACAAAAAAACACAGTGACTGTGGTCAAAATCAGCAGATGGACTATCAGCTGCTCGGGGTGTGAACGCATGTTAAGGGGCCACGCTGTGGATGACACTGTGGTAGTGGTTGTGGTAGCAGCGTTCACATGTATACACTGCAACATAAAGAGGAAACAGACATTCACATTCCCAGAACGTCACTGTCTAAAACTCTACAAAGTGTTGTTTTCCTAAGGTCATAGAAAAGTGTCCGAGCTTTGCCGTCGCAGCAGAAGTGGAGAGCGACGCTGCTGCTGCTGCTGCAAAGAGGAGATTCAGATATGGCCCTATGTTCCTTAAATATCCAGAAAAGTACCCTGCTTTTATTCTGAAAAATGCTCAACAGTTCAAAGGCGTGTTGTTTCTTCAGACACGATGTCTGTGTGTCTATATTTTTTTATTTTTTTTGCTCATTTTTTGTCTTTCTCTGATTTCCCCAGAGTAAAAAAAGCTGTCAGTTTTCTGTCCTTGTCAGTCAAAGCAGTTCACTTCAATGTCCTTAATCTTGTATTCGTCCAGCTCTGTCACAAACGGTCTCTGCGGCTCTCGTCTGAAAATGCTTGTTGAATGTGAAAAAAGAGTTTCTTTACATCCCAGTGAACAAGAGGAATCCATCAGTCAGATGCAAAGGTAGAAAAGTCTCTTAGTGTGATGCGCGGATCCGATTCATGTGTCTGTGTTTACGCACATATATGAATAAAACATCAACACCAGTTTGCATTTATTCCTGTGTGTGTGTTAGTGTGTGTCACACTGTTTCCTGTAAGCAGAGGGCCTCCACAGCATTACTGGGTCCCTGGGCGACTCCACCGATGACATAGAGCATGCTGGACGTCTGCAGGAGGGCGGAGGAGCAGCGTGCGGTGGGCATGGGTGCCACGTACTCCCAGCGCCGCTTCACAGGGTTGTAGCTTTCCACCGTGCCCAGCGGCGATGGTTCATTACCTGCGAGATGGAAAGCAGCACGTTAGGATGACAGCAGTTATGTTTCAAATGCAGAATTAAGCCCCAATTGGACGGAGCAGCATGGGTGATATTAATATCACCTGCCCCGGTCAAGGAGTTCAATCCAGTGTGGAGTGGGTGATTCATTTTTCATCTCCACCCCAGTGATGATTACAGCTGAAAACACTTCCTGTTTTTCTACTCGCTGCTCTGTCTGTTATTTAAATCTTTAGTATTAGACAGAGTTTTTGCTGCTGGAGCATCTTCTTCATTTCTTCTCCTGCATCAGCTCAGTGTGAAATATGTGTGAAAATGGAGAGTTGGCATTTTTGAGTCACGACTACAGATCGACAGAGTTATTGGCAAAAAAACACAAAAAGCCACCTTGTACATTACAGAATTTGGGGACAATAAGCCAGAATAGAGATTTCTGTAGAGGCTTGACTGGAAATTTGCAGCTTTCAGGAGTCAACACCTAAGTCAGTGGATTGGTAAGAATACTGTTACACCAATACTGAACATCAGAAAATGCCAGAATAAAAGTTTGACATATTGGAGACAACGTGGCTCCATGTATGCAAATCATTTTTAGATATTCTGGCAGCGCTCCAAGAAGGATGTAATAGAAATACCCGTCACAGAAAAGTTGGGAATCGAGATTCCAAAAATATGAACCACCATGGCGATGTTCAAATACCAAACTCCTGGCTTCAAAATGTGAGTCCACAAACCAACATGTGACATCACATTAGCTTTGTCCATTCTCTAGACTATACATCCTCTCTATGATCACCACAGACCTCCATGAAGAAAAGATTAACTTCACAGCAAAACCCAGCCTGGTACAAACAACTGTTTTGGTCAGAGTGCTAATTTCTCTGTATAGCTGGATTAAAGCTGAAAGTGTAATTAAAGGCGTGGCTGCTTTGAGTGAAAGACCGGTACAGTCAGACGTGCCGAACACTTCTCTCTTCCAAATATGGTCACTTCTGGCTACAAAGAAAGAGAAAAATAAATAAAAAACTCTATGTTTATACTCTTTTCCTCTTCTTGATGGGAACAGTAGAAATGTCAGCTTCCACAGTTCAAATGAAGACAGTCACATTTTAATGGAGTGGGAGATAATTTCTAACAGATTGAAGTGGAATGATGCATCAGTACGTAGGTAGTATAAATGTATGCAGGACAATGTTTAAATGTATAGGACCTGTGTATGTGGAGGGGTACTTGAAAGCTTCTGAACCAGTTTGAATTTTTTCTACCTCTGCAGAAATATGATCAAAAACAATCAGATTAACAAGTTTAACTTTAGATGTGGTCATTTATTTGATGAGGAAATTGAGTGTCAAACAGGAGTTTGTGAACATCAAGGATTAGGAGATAATGTGAAGGTGAAATTAGAGTCAGCGGTTTTCAGTCAATGGGACGACAGCGAGGAGGGAGAAGAAGACCTGTTTCATTTAACCCTCCTATTGTGTTTGGGCTGAACACAACGGGAGGGTTAAATGAAACAGGTCTTCCACTCAGAAGGATCAAGGACCTACCAAAGCCTGATCTTCACTGCACATTCATGGTGAAATGTATCAGGGCAGGAACAAAGGAGATTTCTGAACAGCTGAGAAAAAGAGTCGACGTTCATCAGGCTGGAAAAGGTTTGAAAACCCTCGACGCCAAGTCCACCATCAGGAGGACATGAAGGGAAAAGCCACTGCTCTGTAAAGCTGTGGTCTACAAATGGTGAAAATGTTGCCAGAGTCAAAGTCATGTTATGAATCTCTGGACGGCCACAGATGGTGATGATAAGCTTGTCCTTCATTTCTGCTCCTCTGTGATATGGGGGAATCTCAACACTGATTGGTATTTGCAAATTCACGTCTACTCGTGTCCTTGCATTCACGTATCATGTAATCACACTGCAGGAGAAATTTGCTTTGTCTTTGGTGTCAACACAGTTTAAAAAGAACACTGGTCCCTGTCGGCACATTACCAAAGATCACATAGACGAACAAGGAGGACGAAGGAAAGATGTTTGAGACCAAAATAGAAGTTTTTGTTTGAAATGAGAAGCATTATATTTAGAGAAAAGAGAACAGTGCATTCTGTATAAAATCCTACCACCATCTGTGAAACATGGCAGTGGTAGAATCATGGTCTGGGCCTGTTTAGCTTAATCTCGGCCAGGATGGACGGCATCCTTGATGGAACAATGAATTATTATTTTGGTAAAGGAAGATGTCGGGTTATTTGTCTGTGAACTCAATCTTAAGAGAAAGTGGTTTATGCAGCAAGACAACAAATCGAAACACATCTTTTCTGCTAAGAACGGTTGAAGGAGAATAAAGTGTTACTGTGTTTCGAAGTCAAAGTCTGAACCTTAATTGCAAGAGAAATGTTGAGGAAGGATCTGAAGTGAGCAGTTCATGTGAGGAAACATCTCTCATGCTGCTGGTCACCACGGAGGACTAGACAAGTGTTTCATGACTGGAAATAATCAATTTATTAACTGTAGTCAATTGGAGTTTTTTGGAACCAGCATCTAGTGGCCATCACTGGTATTGCACTTTTTTGTTCTTCTCCAATGCCACCAGTTGCTTCACCCATTTCTATATATGGTCTACGGGTGAAAAACAGGTCTGTGTTTAGGGCATCAGCCAATAAGAATTCAATAATAATTGTTCATGGACAAAAAGTCTTTATGAGCTATATCATGATACAAGACTGTGAATATGTGCTTTTCTTACCTTTGATCAGCAAAAGCTAAAGTGATACAAATATCACCTCCAAGCAGGTGTGAGAAAAAAGTAATATGGACACACTAAACACTAAATCTAAGATAACACTTCCTATGATGATGTGATGAAGAACCTCCATGACTCAACTCCCACTTCTTGCCATAAACCCACTTAAATAGTATCACATACAATAATCATACTTTACTTTTGTCTACAGCTGCAGATAAGACAGTTTCAGAAAAAAAATGTATAAAAAAAACTTGCATTTTAAAATAATACAAACAATAAACACAAATTTGGTACAAACATTTTCACATGTTACTCTCTGCTGTTTTAAAGCCACACCAACCAGTGGTTTCATTTTACACTGAAATTTGAATCCTCTTCACTCTTTGCGTCAAAAGATGTATTACTCTGCTGCTGCTGCTGTGTGTGTGTGTGTGTGTGCGCATCATTTTCAAAAAGAGGATAAAACTATTTTTGGATGTATTTGTGGACACAGTGTCTAGGCTCTCAGCCGCTGGGTGGGTGTTTCTCACAGCAGCAGTTGACTGACTTCTGAGAGACAGCCCTGTTTGGAGCTGTGCTGTCAGTTGTCGAGGAGTACTACTGATTGGAGGACATTGTAGCCCTGTAGCCTCTGAATGCTGCTACAAGACATAGTCCACAAAGCAATGGTTGTGCCTTGTGGAAGGACCCGTCATGCTGTTAAAAAAGCTTTCTGCCAATTTAGTAAGGCACCTGCAACACTGGCAAACTCAAAGTGGCCAATTGAAAAAAAATAAAATGAAAAATCAATGCAGCACAACCAGAACCCTGTCAAAACCCATAACACCACTTGATGTTTGACAGTTCAGTCAGATATGCTGGAGTGATAATGGTAACTGATGAATGGGCTAAGGAGGTCTTGAAAGTCTTGTCAGGGGCAGCTGTGACTCAGGTGGTAGAGCGGTTCATCTATGAATCGTAAGATCATGGGTTCTAGTCCCGCTCCTCCTGTCCTCATGTTGACGTGTCCTTAAGCAAGACACTGAACCCTAAGTTGCATAGCATCTCAGTAGTGTGAAAATGGGTGAGTGTGTGCCTTGTAAAGCGCTTTGGAACTGAGCTAAGGTGATAAAAGTTCAATATAAATGTACTCCATTTACGACGAATTAATAAAATTGAGGTTATACAACTTTTTCCATGTTGTCCTGGAAAACTTTGATGTGTGAAATTGTTGGAATTCCCCTTGAAGTCTGTGTTGAATTCAGACAGAGGAAAGTGCTGCCTTAGTATCAGGAGAACAAAGGATACCAGGAGATGTGGGACAGAACTAAAGAGAGCTGGACAACACAACACAACACAGCACAACTCTGAATAAAAAAGGTTGTACACTAACACCTTCTCCACTACACTGTTAAGTGATGTACTTATGATGTATCACAGCTTGTTGTGCTGCCTCGTTTTTCCTGTGTTGTTTTCCTCTTTGCTCGACCTGTACACTGTGCACTCACATACATGTGTCCTACCAGGAGCATATGGTTGTTTCAAAGCCAAAGCTATGCAAGTCTAAGTACACACAGCTGGTACAGTAAAACTGCAAATTTCTAAATACTAAACAATTGATTTAATGAGCCGTTCACAATCCCACTGTGCTGGCTGTGCTTTCTGTTAAACATCTGGCCATAAAAAGCCCATCTTTCAACTTTACAGCACTAACCTCTAAAATCTGTTTCCTTTTATTCAGTGTCTGTGGTTATTAATCAGCAAAACGGGTTTGGGACTGATATATTACATTTTTTGTTTAGTTTCATGATCACTGTTAAATACCAGGTTTAACAAAGCAAAAACATTTAAAAAAAAAAAACCCAAAATAGCACTAAAATATATATTGTTTGAAACCCTACTGGGTATTTAATGCATCTTAATGTGAAAGCTGCCAATTAACTGTAGCTGTAGGTTGAATTACTGCTGTTTCCCATCATTTAGAAATGATAAGCAGCAAAACAGAGATTCATTTATATGCAAATGGAGCTATTAATTTCATGTATGCTACTTGATTTAGGAGCTCGAGGAAAAGGCTGACACCAAGAGGTTTGCAGCAAAATTACAAAGGGCTTATTTAAGAATATAATTTTATCCGTGACATGTTAAATCTCACAGAGGATTCTTCTTCTTCTTTCTATGATCTAATTCTCCTTTTTTTTTCTCCCCTCCTCCCTCCCCCTCTCTTTCACCTCAGGTGCAATGCTCACTGTCATTATACATCAGGCAGCACTAAGTTGTTGGCGTTTCCATGGAGACCCACATCACAGCGAGTCCCCAAATGATATGGACTGTTGAGTGTATGGTGTGTTTGTGGATGTGTGCGTCTGTCGGTCTAAGGAAGACTATTATCATCATTTTGTTGGAAGAACAAAGTGACAGTGCCGAGTCGGCCTTTTCAAAGCAGCGCCGGTCTGCTCAGACCTCGGCTCCTTTATCATTTTTTTTATAAAGACACACACACACACACACACACAGAAGGAGCACACTCCTTGCTGCTCTTGGTGCTCAAAGGCTTCCTGTCGCTTTGATTCCCGACCCACGGACGTCATGTCATTTCAACAGCCTCCCCTCCTCCTCCTCCTCCTTTCTCCTTTTGACCTCCATCTTTTACTTCCATTCTTCCTCTCTGTTATCTTTTTTACCTCCTTTTCTTCATTAAGCTCATTTTTTATTCTTTCCTGCTTCATTTTTCTTATTCCTCTAATCCATTTCTATTTCTTATCTAATTCCTAGAAATTGATTTTTTACTACTTCATGGTTCTTAACCCTGCTCATCACTCTTCCTCTAGCTTCTTCTGTCTCCTGCTCTCTCATCCTCTCATTTAAAATGTTCTTCTTTTCTTCTGCAGGTGTCACCTCTTCCACTCTAAGCCTCTGTAGCATTGTTTACTGGCTTTCCTATTTTTTTTTGTTCTTAGCCTCTTCTGAAAATTGCTTCCTCTACACTTTCCTCCTCCTCTTTCCCTCCTGTTCACCTTCATGTTCACCTGCTGCAAGTACAGTACAGCTCCAACACCAAAGACTTATTATACACCTGTTGTGGAGAAATAGCAACACTGTCTTGTTAAAACCTTCACTCATTATGAGAAAGGAATTTTCTGAGATTTTGTGACTTTTCTCAGTCAATGCTCCATCCTCTGATTTTGTCCAAAATTTGTTCCCTGGGTAAAACCCTATCTCTGAAAAAGAACTGATTGAGATATATATGGTAGTGTCTGCAGTGTTGCTAATAAGCAAACAAAAAAGGAAAAAAGGTAATAAACAGAAAGCACTCCAAGAGCACAAACCTCTGCCAAGACATAAAGTCTGTGTCTAACGTGTAGATTTTCAACAAAATCCAATACAACGTGACCAAGTGTTTAAAATCATTCTTCTATTATAAGAAAGGATTTTCTGGGATTTTAGGAATTTTCTTTTTTCAGAAAGCATCCCATCATGGTCAGAATGATTGGGAAATAACCTATGTCTTGTTTTGTGCATTCTGCAGACAAACCATGCATCCATCCATCCATCCATCCATCCATCCATCCATCCATCCATCCATCCATCTTCTACACCATCGCCTCCTCCCACCCAAAGGGCATTGCACCCAAACCCTGTGATGGACCTTGTGGGTGGTGGGTTGACATGGTCCTTCCACTCTACCAGTGATCCTAATTCAGGCAGGGTAAACTCCGACACTGTTTTCCATCATCACAGTGATTTTTGTATTGTGTTTGTCTGGATCTTCACTCCACATCTGCCTGCCTTGGGAGACCCTTCCAGGAGCTTACTGCTCCAGATGATTCAGACCACTAAGTTCCTTCTGCTGCAACAAGGCCCAGATCCAGGAGGGGACAACTAAACCAACGTGGGCAATGACATAACCTAAACTTGGATGTCCTGTTGGACAGAGAGGCAGTGCAGGAGGTGCTCGCTGAGTGAATCTCACTGGAGTGGGGGTGAACTGTGGGTGAAAAAGGGCTCGGCTTAAAATATTTTACTCTACTCCATCTTTATGGACACTGAGTGCAGATGAAGAAGCCAGAGAATGACCAAAATATATTACCTCACTTTATCCTGAGGCGACTGTGTGTACTGAAACTTTAAGGCAATTGATGCAATGCCACAAACCACAAATACAGTCAGACAGTTTGTGAACTCTACAGTTTTCTGTATTTGTGCATAAATATAATACAACACATTACAACTTTCACACAAGTCCTAAAAAATATATAATGAGAAGTTAAACAAATTGGACAAAAATATTTCTAGGTCGTTTCGTTATTGAGGAAAATGATCTGATATTACATATTTGGGAGAAACAAAATAATGTGAGCCTTTGCTTTCAGTGTCTGGTGTGATCCTGTTGTGTAATCATTTCCTGTGACTGTTAATCAGCTGCAGTCGGTTTGAAGGAATTTTATCCAATTCCTTTGAACAGCTTCAGCTCTGGGATGTTGGTCTTTCCTATTGGATTGAGGTCAGGGCTCCCACTTCCAAAACACCTTTGTATTTGTTTGATCATTCTTTGGTTGAACAACCTGTGCACCTACAGTCATTGACGTGTTGCATGACCCACTTTCTTATGAATCCAGGGACAGGGGTCCTGACACGTTCCTTCAGAAATCATTTTATTTAGATTTCATGCTTGAATGCAGTGTTTTATTTTTTTGTCCAAACACAAAACTTCTCATTTGAATCAAAAGGTTGTTTTTTGGTATCATCTGTCCACAAAACATTTTTCTAACAGCCTCTGGCTCGTCCACAGAGAGGCACCAATCTTCTTGGAGAGCAGTGGCCTTTCTCAGGAGTATAGACATCAGCCAGCGTGCCAATGAAGCATCATGTTTTTGTCTGGTATAGTGTCTGATTGATGTTTAAGGTCATAGTTAAACAGCAAGACAGAAAAGACACTATGAACCTCCTGGTGGTGCAGGAAGGAAAGTAAAGTCATTAAAGGTGAGGGGTCATACTCGAGCTACCATGAAGGATTGTGTCATGGGGGAAATGAGCTGCATAGTGGGAACAAACAACACGCAATTAAATAGCGGTAGGTGTGTGATGTATGAGACCTGTCATCCAGGTGATGTAGGTAAGTGGTGGGGGATCTCCATCATTTGAAGAGGACCTCCCTCTTCTATGGACTTTTTTTACTCTGAGTTATCGTCTAACATCTAAAATAAACTGAACTGAAGCTACGTATCGAAGGATCGATCGAATCAGGCAAAGGAAAGGAGCAAGTGTTGACCAGGTGTCCAGGAGACTGGAGGAAAAAGGGGAGACCATACGATCTACTGGACCTAAAAGTAAGTCTGCACTCTGGAGTCTGGCAGCAGGGCTTTTTTCTCTATGTACAGTACAGCGGCCAGCTAATCATGAGTGTTTGTACTGATTTATTTCCCAGGGTGAAGAGGAGACAGTGAAAATTAAATCAAAATTGTTCTTGAGATATTTCAATCTGGACAAGTCGTGAACTGACCAACCAACTGACTGACCAACATCCATACTATAGACAAAAAAGGAAAAGAAAGGAGAGAGGAATGGTTGTAAAATAATTATCAAATTATATCTATTCTAATTTTGCCCAACAGTTTGTTTGTTTTTTTTGTCTTGTATTTAAATGCTATTGAATGTAGTGTAACGGTGCCAAGCTTTGGATCTCTTCATGCCCCACAAGGAAACACCCAGCTCAGTACAAGGACTGTGGAGGGTTGGATGAATGGGGTGGAGGTGGGTTTTCAGAACGGTTAATTAACAGAGACAAGGGATGGCTTCCAGGTTAGCGGTGTGGCAGCTGGCATGCAACCACGAGCAGAGCACAGAGGGTTTGAAACACAATTAGACTCAAGGTTAAGTAGCCTACGTGTACAGATGGAGCCTTCTGTCTGTAATTTGCATTCACTTCTTCTGTATTTGTTTTTTGAAAGTGGAATTGATGTGGATGAGTTGAAACAGTGTCACCAGAAATCATGATGGCTGTGTAACCAATATATTAGCATGTCTTATAGTATCCTGTGTTCGCAGCAGATTTTTTTTGTTTGTTTGTTTGTTTTTTAATTAATCCTGTAATTTAGGAGTTGGAGCTGCTGTGAAACAAACTTGTTTCAGGACATCAGCAAACATCAAATTCACTCCACAAGCTTTTCCACTTTGGAGATTCTCCTCCTCAGTCATCTGGCCATAATGATTTAGCCCTTTCAGAGTCACTCAGGCTCTTAGACCTGTTCATTTCAACCACGTCTAACTATGAAAACCGACAGATACTGTAACGTCATGGCAACAAGTTGATGTGCTATTCACTTCCTCTGGGTGGTCATGATGTTCTGGCTTGAGACTTAGCAGCCAGAAATATCTTTGGCTGTGCTTAAAGAAAACAACAGTGAACTTTTAATCACTACATTTTGAAGCCTCATCAGGATTATAATTGGCCCTGTAATCATAATATGTATCCTCTCCCTTCAGTCGACCAACTGAAACCTCCCTACACCCTGCTTGTGCACGACCCTCTATAGTAGCATCTCTTTTAAAAGCTGCTACCAGTCACACAACATTTCATGCAATTCATGAGGTTTGAATTATTTTACATTTGCCGCAGTCATTTGCACTCACTGCTCCAATCTGTTTCATCCTCCATACTCGACCTCCTTCTGTTTTTCTGTGTTACCCATCCCCAAGTGTTTATTTCCTGTCTTTACCGTTCACCTGTCTCTGACCCCCTGTTGCTTCTGTTTTCACACAGCGACGAGACAATAGCACAACACTTCAGGTCAAACCGAAGCCACAACAAACCTGCAGCGAAGTTCATAATAATGTCTGATTTGTGCTGTAAATAGTGTCAGTTTGTGCACTTTTCTCAGCACTTACCATATTTTAGCTGGTAATACACAGCTCGTCTGCTTGACCTTCTGGCCCCCAGTTCTTTTTCACAAAGCGATACGTTGTTAGTGGTCAAAGTGCTCCTCAACAACACCATCATGATTCACCACAACATGGTAAGAGATATCACAGAAGTGCTACAAGCATTCTGGGTAGATACAAGATGACTGGACTCTTACACAGTCCCAGCATCCCACTGTGTCTCAGCAGGGTTCACAGCAGGTCAGCCACTGCTCAGTCCCAGCTGTCTGCTGGTAGTGGATCTGCAGTCAGAGGCTGACATCTGAATGACAGACTAGTTGTTTTTAAATAAAGTTTAAAATGAAGTCTGCCATTCTAAAGGCAATTTTAATCAAGATTTATACATACCAGACCTAGTTTTACCAACTTAATTTTTATGCCTATAATTAATGAAATTGAACGTTGTGGCTGATCGAGTGGTTCAAGTTGGTGTTTACAGTCGGCAGATAAACTTGTTAAGCCTGTAAATATGAAAACAACTGCTATTGCTTTGATTTAATTGTTGCCCCAGTATTTGCCATGTGGATTAAAGAATAAAAAAATCCTTTAAACACACAAAAATATAGGAAAAGAAAAGGTTCAGATAGTTAGTTATTGAATAAGTAAAGGAGGCTGGTGAAAAGATGTGAACCATCACCCGAGAGAAACACTGAGGTTTTACAGACTGTGTTGTATCGGGCAGGAATAAAGTCAAAACAGCGACTTTGCCACATTAGTCTGTCAGTGTGCAGCAGTGATGGTCTGTAAGAATCTACAGGATGAAATCACGACAGTTGTTGTGTCTTCACCGGGTGTTACTCACTCAGTCCTTAGGTGTGTGCTTCTCTCAGACTATCAAAGACTAGAATCTGCTCCAATGGGTGGAAACAGTTGTTAAGTGTGTTGCATCCACACACATGTTCCCGGCTTAAGTGTCCTCTGAACTGCCTCAATCCTCTGTCACACACAGGGTTTGTTTTTGTGCTAAAAACTAACTTTATTTCAAGCCATATAACATTAAGAAAAAGTTGGTCACAATGTTATTAATCCTACAGCAACACGTGTTTGTCAGTTCTGCATTTTATTTGTTTGGCATGACGTGATTACTGCAATCTCTATTTGTGTTATGGAGCAGCCTTGGTGTGGCGAGCAGTGCAGTGTCACTTTGCATGAATGAAGAACAGCAGATTTACTCACCAGTTCAGCACAGATACAAGGATTTCCTTGGTGATTGTTTGGTTACCAAGGTAAACCGCATTAAGTTAATATATATTTCTGTCTCTGTCATTGAGTTATTTATGCTTGCAGTTTAAGCTTCCTTTAATAATATAATCCAATGTAATAGGCTTAAAATGGTACATGGAGTAGGTGACGACGATATTAGAACCACAAAGTTAAAAACAAAAATAGAAACATTTACAAGTGAAGTAATATTTCTACATCCATATGAAGGGCAAACAGCATTAAAAGCATTTAACCATGATCACCTTTATATTTTGCTTAGAGGCTACAAGAGGTAAATCAGTAAGGAGTCATCTGGCCTGTTTAAGATGTTTAAATTTCACTTGAGAATAAATGACTTTGTATACGACATTGAAACACCACTGAAGTTTATCTTACACCAGTTTTCTTCAGAGCTGCTGAGTAACATTGAAAGCTTCCATATCTGGTGAGTCACTGTCATGATACTTTTTGATAATGATGAAGGATGTTAGTTATCTCCTTAACTGAAGCTTCAATTAAACTCATGTTCAATACATATATGTACACGAACACAGAACTGTTGTACTAAACTATGGAGCCAGTGGCAGTGATGTAGATAATACAGTGAATGTTGCATTAATTGTGCTGATGTTTGTTTTCTCAATAAATATTGTCTGGTATTGTATCATGAGTTGTTAATTTTGTAATATATTGAAAACTGTACAAATATATATATATATATTTTTTGTATTTTTTGTTTTCATGAATACAGATAAAAGTGTCAAAAGTTCAACCTTGGAAATCCTTTACAATGGCAGTGGGAGCTATGAAGTATCCAGTAGAGGGCACATCAGAGCCAAAGTTCTTCCCATGAAGATGGAGGAGGGGCTACTATAATGTACCTTAAGCAGCAGGCAGAAGTGGAGGCTGTGTTGTAAACAGTGTTGGTCTGTTTTTTATGTCAATGTGTTGATATTTCTGAGGAAATTCCAAAACTCCCACTTAACATGATTTACCATTTAAATAAATAAATAATCTGTCTCATTTGAACCAGCATCATGTAAGTGGCTCAACTACTTTTTGTTGTGGTGCTACTTCTTCGGTATCTGTTAGCTTACAAAAATGCACAAATGTAGAAAAAATAAATACAGACAGACAGAAGGCTCCATTCATATAGGTGCATGTATTTAATGCTGAATGAGCCCTTAACCAAATGTCAGCTATAACTTAGCCAGTAATCTGGGGCTAATCGTTGATATTATGATATAGCTGACAAGTGAGGGTTTATCTAGGTGAAGTTTAGAACGTGTGTGTTAGTCAGTATATACAGACTTTAACCTGAAGAAAGTCTGGTTTGTGGTTGTGTGTTTGGAAATCCTATTGCTTACATGAAGGTATCATCTGCATAAAAACAGACATTGTGAGGCAGAATAGGAATATAGTTATGTTTAGAGTAAAACACAGGGGCCTCATATGGATCCCAGAGGGACAACTATATAAAATCTAGAGTGCAGAATAATGCAGTTTTGTAATTAATTCAGTTATTGATTAATGTGCATAAATAAAACATGTGAAAACACTAGTTTTCAACGTAAAATATGTTAACATTTTATTATACCCTGTGACACACACACACACACACACACACACACACACACTATAGCTGGCCTATTTGAATGTATTTTCCTCCTTTATATCCCAAGTCAACAGGCAGAGGGTGGGAAATGTGCCATAAACCAGTTATGACTCACAAGCCCAAAATACCACCATGGATTTTATGGCGAGCCAAACTCACAGCTGACACTCACACAGAGAAAAATATAACATATCTACCTCTTGTCCCTCACACTCCCCCTCACTGTCATTTCCACGTTAGCAACAACACACACAGACACACACATACATTTCATCCTTGTATCCCATTCAATCCTCTTTCTCCTTTCACTCTTGGCCGCCTGCTGAATTTTCTAACTGTCTCTCTCAGCAGGATAAGATTGGCGTTTTCCTCTATTTCTCACACCCTCACAGTCTTAACAGCTGTCAGGCCACATTATTGGCTGCCACTCTGAGCTCCGGATATAGAAGAAATGGCTAAGGTCTATTAGGCCTACAGGGGAATGTGCTGAAACAAAACAGGGGATAGAGGTTTCAATCAATGAAAATCTATTTAAAGCTGGTAAATTTTTAAACATCACTAGTCAAGCAACTTACATGTACATTGAGACCCTGGTTTAGATAACTGTCAGCATCCTGCACAGACAGCAGGGTTGTGTCTTTCCCTGTAACCTTTTTGATTTCATTGAACAGTAGATCCCTGCCTTTCTGGTCAGATGTTTTTATTTTGAAAGTATTTATGAGGATAAAAAAAAGTGGAAATTAAGAATAAAATGGTTTCTAATTTTTGTACATTATCTCAAAATTAATGTCGTGATCACTTACAGATGACAATTTATCAACAAGTATCAACTGCAATTGAGCTGTAATAGCAAAGTAATTCCCATTCATTTCGCATGAGCTGTGTTTGTGTTTGCACAGAGATGTGAGAATAACAAGCTTTTGAATCTGTCAATAGATTTCATTCAACTGTGCTTTACACTTGTTTGTGTTTGTGTAATATAAGCGTGTGTGTGTGTCCGCAATTTTGCTGATGCAAGTGCACAGAAAAGAGAATCAATAAGTGCTTAACAAGCATGTCATCGAGGAAAAAAAGCTGACCCCCGATTAATTTGTAGCATTGCTCAATTTCACTTCACACTATATTTACTTTAACAAATGCAGCCCAGTCAAGGAGAAAATGGAAAGTTAATCGAAAATTAATTTGCTTATGTGTGTTAGCACGCGTGTGGCGTTGTGGTTTTTGGTTTGCTGTTGGCAGTAAAGTATACACAGACACTTTTTCTGTCTGTATGTGGTGATGCTTATGTAGTAAAATCCAATTCATGGATTCTACATTTGCAGATTGTTGCAGATTTGCACATAGACCCTGAATGTACTTAAATATTTTACATATTCCCACATTAAACAATAAGACTGGATCTTGGTGTGGTTCCTATTTGTTGTCAACTGTCTCTGTTTTACACCTGGTTTTAAAATGCGTCTTGGGCAATCAGACCACAACTGGACAGCTGAGACACATGTTTGTTTACACCTATATTTAACATGTGTCTCCAAACTGTCCTGCTGACCGCTTGTGTTCAGATGTCATAGCAATGTCAGGGTCTGTGCACAGTCTTTTTGTAGTGCCTCGCCAGAAGTTGGATCGCATCAGGGCGCATTAGTATTTACTCTACAAAAGATAAGTGGTCAAATGTGTCTCAGACCTCCTCCACATGTGGTTTGAGTGATTGGATCTCAAGGCATCTTGGTGGTCGCTTACATGTATTTAACCCTGTCCACTTGTGATCCAATCACCCAAAACGCATCTGAAAAGCAGGTGTAAAAATATAAGACCCTATTAATTTTCATTGTGTTCCCCACTGTGCTGAATATTTCTGCCAAAGTCCAAATGCAAAAAAAAGATTTGTGCTTTGACTTGTGACCTGATTCAACCACAATCTTCGAGAACCAACTAGTGCACACACTTATTCCTAAACAAAGATCCTGTATCCCACCAGTGGTTCTTCCACAACTTTGCTCGACCGATAGCCTGTTCTCCCAGTCTGTCATGACCGACATCTGGTGATCAGTTTAATAGAATAAGAAGTTGGTTACTGACAGCAACAAGAGGAGCTCCTTGATTTATTGTATTTGGCTGAACGACATGAAGAAGTCAATAAAGAAATCATATCCTGTGGTTTTATAGGACCAAATAATAGGACTAAAGATGAGATGTATCCAGTACATTTACACAAGACTGGAGGTCATTCAGCAGAGAGGCTTGTTATTCGGCCTTGAGTGAAAACACAGTGCTGTATTTTAGTGACAGAAAAGAGCAGACAGACAAGAGGAGAAGGAGTAATGGAGGTGCTGACCTAGACCACCAGCTACGATGACCCTTCCACCCAGGCATCCTGCCACAAAGTCGGCCCTCTTCTCCCTCATCCTGGACGTTCGGGTGGGTTTGATCCAAATACCTGTCAGAGGTGGAGGATACTGTCAGTCATCTTTAAACAGGATGGTCAATCACAACAGGAAGTTTTCATTCTTAGGGGATTTTAAAGAAATACACAATATGGACTTGGTAGACATGAATTTATTAAACAGGTCACCCCAAAACCTATGCAGCTTTAACAGACTGCAAACCTGGTACCAGGCAGCAGGAAGTTGGTCCCATGCAGACTTCATGTGGGTTAATCAAGCTCTTACACTAAGCATTGTTTTTAATTCCCTGGTTTTTGGTTTTACAAAATACATAGGAGCTAACAAGAATCTGATCATGATGTTCTGCAAAATAGAAACATACATAACATATCATATTATTAAAGAATAGATTAAAACAGCAATAATCATAGAAAAATAATACACACAGACAACATTTCCTTTGCAACAATTCCCCCGTTACCAAAAGCAAAGTCTTTATTGCTTTATTCAATTTGGTCACAGGGGTTACACCCTGAACAGATCACCAGTCTATCACAGGGTCAACACACAAAGACAAACAACCAGTCACGCTCACATTCATATCTATGGTCAATTCCCAAACTGAAATTGTTTGGTTTTTTCTTCTAGAGTTTTTGTATATTTGGACTAAACTCATCCAGTTCTTGCTGAGAGTTTGGTGAAAGGACCGAGGACTGTGCCTCTGCTTTCAGACCATCTTCGTCATGTCTTCTTTCCCCTGTGCTCCCTTCTCTCTGTAGCTACACTAATCTGCTCAGTGTTTACTATCTGTTGTTTTGTAATGCTCATCTTTTCTCTCCCTGCTCTCCTTTCACCTGGAGACAGACGACCGTCCACTCGGAGTCTGGTTCTGCTGGCGGTCACTTCCCGTTAAAAGGGAGGTTTTGTCTTCCCACTGTTGCCAAGTGCTTGCTCAGGGGGAATGATTGGGTTTGTCTTAATGATATTGACAAATAAAATTGAATTGAAATGCTCTGCCACCACCAGCGTCTAGACTCCAGGCTCCTGTCCTATTTTCTACCTTTGTTCAGGACATTGTCCCTCCATGAACATCACTGTGTCTGATCGCCTAAATACCCAGTATTCAATCTCCAGTACTAACTCCTTGTAAGTGGAAAAAGTGCAAAAATGTCAAACATTTTCTTTAAGACTCAGAGTTTGTGAAATGATGTATTTTGTGTGTTTTCAGGACATTTGTCAAAGTGACTCCCACAAAGAGCAAAGTTGCCAGTTCTTGCTTCACCTGCATTGCAGTCGTAGTTTTTGGACAAATAACAGAGGAGAAGAACAGAAGAGGTCACTGCCAGACCAAAGGAGAGAGAGCACAAGCCAACAGGAAGACGGAGAGGAAAAAACTGCATTAATCTGAGATTTGAAAGCACAACAAGACCTGCCTCAGGAGCTCCTCCACCCTCCGCCCCCTTTCTCTTTCTGTGGATTGAAACCCACTACCCCACGGCAGATTAAATTTCTATATTTGGGACCATAGTGACACATCCCCTTTCCCCTGCTTCACGTCTCCTCTGCTAAAAGCCTCAGCAAAGGCATGAGCTGCAAATGCTGCAAAACACACCAAAGAACAATCATTTAAAAATGGCTATAACATAATGTATGTAAATGAATACACAGGATTAGCTAAGATCAGGTGTTAAGCACACATCAGTATAGATTGTGGTATATTTCCCCAAGGTGCCGCAGTCTTCCAGTTTAAAATGGTACTTTTCCTCTCAGAGATGATGACTGTCATTGGCTGGTGGTCTTCACACCTGGACACTATTTCAGTTTATGTCATTGGTTTGGGAAAAGCCTGAATGTTGAAAAGTACGGATGACTTGTTCTCTCCATCTCCAGTGGGAATAACACATGGCACTATTTTCTCTACATTGTTTCGATGTTGAGGCAGTTTTCCTGAACTGAACGTTTCTTTCTCTTACACAGACATAGAAGTAAGACATTAGACTGTATACAGAAATGGACAAACCATCCGAGGCTCAAAAATGAAACCAATGGAGACAAAAGGGTGCACTCCCTCTCACACCCACGAAAGCAAGGGTTTGCTACCCTGGTCCCAGAGGGCCGCAATCCTGCATGTTTTAGATGTTTCCCCTCTTCTAACACACCTGATTCAAGTGACCATGATCGTTATCAGGCTTCTGCAGAGCTTGATGATGAATTGATCATTTGAATCAGGTGTGGTGGAAGAGGGAAACATCTAAAACATGCAGGATTGCAGCCCTTGAGGACCAGGGTTGCAGACCCCTGCATTAGAGGTTGCCCAAAAAAACCTCAATTCAACTCAAAAATGGTCATTTTCAATCCTGAAACACTCAGTCAATACATTTTTTCCACAAGCCATTCTGATGTCATTTGCTAAAGTCAACTCTTCTTCTCAGTGATCTGGTCCATTTGAAAATGATTTCATCATTGAGTAGATGTTAGAGGTGTGTTTGATTAACGGGTCTGGTCTCCAATTAGACTAGACCTGAACTCCAGTCTCAAACACACTGGGCAGTGTCCTCAGGTTCACATCCACCTGTTCACTTCTCCCTTCATATCCAAATATGGTCATTTCTGGCTCCAAAAAACCAACATGGTGACACTTAAATTTCAAACTGTGGTATCAAAATGTGAGTCCACAAACCAATGGATGATGTCCCAATAGTTTAGTCCAGGGGTGTCCAATCCTGGTCCTCGAGGGCCGCTATCCTGCATGATTTAAATGTGTCCCTCTTCCAACACACCTGATTCAAATGATCAGCTCATCATCAAGCTCTGCAGAAGCCTGATAACGATCCTGATCATTTGAATCAGGTGTGTTGGAGGAGTAACTAACTAACTGGTTAATAGGGTATGCAATATGTCACATTGGTCACCCTCTGCTGGATCGCAGGTAAAACTACGTCAAATGGCCCGATGCACTATTTGAGACACTGCAGAGAAGCTACATTGTACATTTTGAGCAGCTCCAACAGGAGGTCTCACCCCAGGTTACAATGAATATCTGAATTTTGAATAAAAACTGACAGCCCTACCTCCCTGGTGGAGGTAATGACTACAGCCACACTTACTGCTCTCAAATCCATTCAGGTATTGAACAAACTCAATAGATCCAAGACCCTTGACAGTAAAGCAAGATCTCACCCATCACAATAAAACTCTGCCTCAGGTCCCGAGACGACCTCTGCTACAGGTCAGGGTTCTCTGTTTACCTGCTGATCCAACCCTCACACAGGGTCATGGCCTGTGGAGAACCGAAAAGTTAATATAAGTGAATAAACTCAGGGTGAAGAGATCAATGATTCGTCAGAGCCTCGGGGTTAAGTTGCTGCTCCCAGACGAACACACCGACTTGGGTGGCTTGCTGTGGGAAGATAATTGACACCCAGGATGAACCCAGGAAGCACCCTGCTGAGAAGGTAAAGGGACCTCCACTCTCCTTGTCCTGCTGCACCGACTGGGAAAAGCAGCGTGACCGTGAATTGAGGTATTAATCGGTTGACAGATGGATGGGTGAGTGAAGGAAATGGCTCACAAAGAGCTTTGTTTGACATTGTCTCACATTGTCTCGCAGGCGTACACCACTAAGTGGTCACCAGAGAGCAGTTATCTCACCTAACAGAAAGGTGGTTGTTTGTAAGTGGGCTTCTACTGCAGCCAAGAGTCCCTCCGCCAGGAAAAACAGACCTCAACTAAATCTACACCATTGCCGAGCACGACGGTGGCTCGAGCGAAAAAAAGCAGACTATAAAAAACAAGTTCCTGGAGGGTGGGTGCTGTTGTTCCACAATTTCTGCACTGACGGAAAAATCTGCTGTGTATCACTACCCGGGAAAATAATAAAAAATATTTTCTGTTCGTCAGCATTCACTCTAGAGAGGTTTAAGAGGATAAAGAAAAAAGCTCTCGAGAAATGAAGGAATCGACACATTTGTACAGCTGTTCCTCACATTCAGAAACTAGATACAATTAGTAGATCTGATCTGTAAACAGTCAAAGGCCTTTGGCGAGGAGAGGAGTACAGTGCAGATAACAAATGTGTAGCAGAGCTGCTGTCGGGAGGCAGAGTTGCAGTGCAGCTAAATGCTAATCTCTGAGTCAGAGGAGGGGAAGGCAGAGCCACCAGCAGTATACTAATAGATATGCTGGCTGCAACAGATCAGCTATTCAGCCGTGGAAAAATGGAAAGGCCAGATAACATGCAAATATGGTGCAGATATTTGGGAGGAGAGGAGTGAGGAGTTCAAACGGGCGTGCAAGCTTGTAACTTTTGCTGCTCTGCTCTTCTTCCCGGTGCCATCTGTAGATAAACTGAGCAGAAATGGATGTGTTGTTGTCTCCGTGTCTCAGCTGTCTCTTGATTCACTTCAGCCCCCGCACTCTGTCTCTGATTGAAATATGTCTGATTAAATATGTGCCTGTTTTACACACATACAACATGGGCCAATAGCATTTTTTTGTAGACTGAGCTGGCTGATACTGTCTGATACAATGAACAGTCCACCTGAAAGGAAAAATGTCTTTTTAATCCTGTTAGATCACATGGCCAATCATACTGTTAACTCCTAACGTTAGCCATAACAAGACAAAAAAATATGTTTGTTTTTATTTTAATAAGGTAGAAGATCCTAACCCAGTGCAGAATTGATGGATTTGAGAGGAATCCTTTGCCTTCTCCTTATTTGTGTTTAGGTGTTAATGTACAAACACAGAAATACACAAATAAATAGCTAATGTAGGAATGCAAAAAAATATATACCGTATTTTCCAGACTATTGAGTGCACCTGTCTATAAGCCGCTATTGAATTTATTCGAACAGTTTCATGTCGTCCACTCTGACCGGGTCTGATGTGATGACGATAAATGTATCGGCGGCACGGAGCTAATGAGCTTCGTGCTGCCGATACATGAGCCACGCCGGTGTTTAAGTTCAAGGGTCAGAAAAAAGTAGCGGCTTATAGTCCGGAAAACACGGTATATTAGCCAGGTGTGTGAATGTAAGTAAATAATTAGGGCTCCAACTTTCCCCTTTTCTTTTGAGTCTGCCATTTTTATCATGTTTAAGTGTTTCTTGTATCTTCTCCATCTCAAGATTTTTCACTCGCTTTAACAGCTGCATACATCACAAGCATAAATTTATATCAAACACACTCTGGTCCCTCCCCTCTATGAAAGAAAATCATCAAGTCATTGCTCTTAGGGACATATTTTTATGATTAAATGTAGTAGATATTAGAGCCAAAAATATTTTTTTGAAGAGCCTTTGAATGAGAATATTATTTTTTAATATATCAAATGGCTTTTTCAGATGATAAAATAACTGCTCCCCACTGCATTACCTTCATCAAATCAAACTGCGTGACAGAGAAATGCTTTGTGTGTTGATGAGAGGTGGCACCTGTGTGTCTCCTCAGATATTCTCACACAAAGCTTGTCACAAAGCTCGTCAGGCATAAAGCTACCGAGAGACAGAGTGAACCATTCTTCCATACCAAGAAGAGGAAATGTCGCATGCAGCATTTTTCACTGCTGCTTTAACCTATAAGAGGACAAATGAGCCACTTTGAGGAGGAAACGCTGCCATTCGTCTGCACAAATTATTCATTCTTTTGCTCCACCCGACCACAAACTTTGGGGAGGAAAGGAACAGGGAGGCAATAATTTACTTTAGCCGTCATTCTTCTTGTTCCTGTTGAACCGACCGACTGCTGGGGCTGTGCGCGCACACACACACACACACACACACACACAGGTGAGTTGAGTGACGTGTGGGGCAGATATGTGTCTGGTGGACTCAGCTGGAGGAGAGGAAAGTGTGTTTATTTAAAGCTCAGAATCAATCCTCCTCCTTCTCCTGTTTTGCCCTCCCAGACACTTCACTGTGTTCCCATCACCGCGCTCAATAAGAGCAACACACACACACACACACACACACACACACACACACACACTCAAACCTTAAAGGAAGCAGGAAAACACTGCGAATCTCAAACTGTGATAACTCAGAAACAGTACAATATAACAAAAACATGTAAATACAAGATTTAAAGATCAAAGTCTTGTGAGTCCTTT
>OOFC01046099.1:50614-68883 GCA_900323345.1 Pseudochromis fuscus
AGCCTCTTCTGTTAAAGAAAATATAAGTTACGTTTTCTGGGGTTTTTTTTTTTTTTTTTTTTGTCTTTTTAAACGACTACAGCTAATCTCTGAATACACCTCTTGGAGACTGCACAGGTAGGCTACCAGAGCTACCCTCAGAGGGAACAACCTGTTTATGAGACAGGCTGGTCATGTTAGTGACTTGCAGCGTCTGTTACATATTTGATAAGTTGCAGATGTAGTCATGTGAATTACCTGCTGAGGATTGTCAGTTACGAGCCATGTCAGTTACTGTACATGTGGTGTGCAGGTAAGCATGTGAGCGATCTGGCTCAACAAGAATATCTGGAATAAGGAAGAGAGCCATTCAACATAGTCCTATTTTTGATGCACCACCTGCACCACAACGAGGCAGCAAGGACACGATCATCCTCAAAATGCTGAGCCGCTGCACCAAAACTCAGACGACACAGCTACAAACACGTCATAAAAGATTATCCTGTATTTCTCTTGAATGGAGACAGAGGATGCAGATGGGTGACCTTGTGGTTGGTGGAAAGTTTTTTTTGTTGTTACTCTTCAACCCAAAAAATATTTTCGTCAGTAGCTCTTGACTTATAAATCCACCATCCCCTCTGCTACTCTCTCCTCTCTGCAGGTCTTTACAATGCTCTCTTCAATCACGTGTTACAAGCTGCTATAAAAAAACTCTCTTTGTCTTGCTTCTTCTTTTCTCGCTTAACAAGGTTTTCCTGCAGGATCCGCTGGTGCAGCATAAAGCCTTTAAAAGTCTCTCTCACAGTTTTTTATCGGTCTCTCTGATAGCGGACTATTTATTCCCCTCTTCTCTGCAACTGGATTTGCATCTTGGAGAGACAGATAATCACATCCACTCACTGAGACACACACACACACTCACGATTGCTCAACTTGGGGCAGTTGCTGCAATGCAGGTTTGATTAATAGCTCTCCACCATCGATTACAACGATCAATGCGCTAATCTGCATGTCTTATGAGGATTCGGAGAATGTGCAAAGCCAGAGAGGGGGGAGTATATACCCTGCAGGATTTGGAAAACTTCCTGCACGAGCGGAGATAAGAGTATGTGCTCATCCATAACACGAAGCACAGACGAGTAACTCGGCAGTGTGGGCAGCTGCGAGTGGAGAGGGAAGACGGCTGCCCCAGCTGAATGTTGATCTGGTGAATGAGGGGAGATATTACCCGGATCATTTTGGAGATGATCCTGGACAAAGAGATTATTGCGGTTCAGCCTTATCCAGCAGGGCTTTAGGCGGACACTCAGGACCAAAATAGTAATGGCCAGAAGACACAGTCTTCTTAGTAATCTTTTAAATATTCACCTTTCCTAGGTGCAACGACAGGCAGATCCAGGCTTTCATTAGTTCCACAGATACTTATGATGGCTCTACGATGCACCCTGACATCTTAAAACTTCTCTTTGCCCATGTGGTTGGCGTGTTGCTGGAAGAGCGTACTGTGAATGACCTTCCAGAGCATGCAAATCAATCAGCCAGTCAGCTGCTGGCCACAGCACGAAGAGCCACCCACTGAACACTGAGCCCAAGCAGATCCACTCAGCAAACCAGACCATAAGAAGACATAAGAGCACTAACAGTTAGGCGCGAGTTTAGAAGTACACTCATAAAGTAAGTGTATAAGTATTCAGCTCTACATTTGAAGCCCTGTTTGTTGGCAGTAATAACCTTATGAGTGATTATCACAGATGCAGCTCACTAAACTATTGTCCTTCAAGTGGATATCTGGACATTTAGTTAAGAGCTGCAGCACAGAAGTTCATCATCTTATCACTTAAGTGTTATTTAGATTAAGTTGTCACATCAACATTTTAAAATCCACCTGACATCAAAAATGTCTTTTGAATCCTTCTAGGTCACATCACTGGTCGTATTAGTCACTTACTTACAATTTCAACCAATAGCATCACTCCATCCACCTGCCAATCAACCTGCTGTTATCAGCACAGTTCAGATCACCACCAGAAAACTTTGACAGAGAGCAGTAGCAGCTGTAGTAGTATCAGTACTTGGAGTAGTATCATTAGTTAGTTCTGTAACAAAGTGGAAAGTGTTGATTTAGGTGCTGATGCTGATCCAGTTGGAAATGGTTCCATTAGAAACAACTTGTTACTGTGTTATGGTTTTTACAGAATGTCAGTGAACACATCTTCAGTTCTGGTTCTGTAGTGTAGTGGTTATCACGTCTGCTTTACACGCAGAAGGTCCTGGGTTCAATCCCCAGCAGAACCTGTCAGACTTTTGGGTGATCTCTGGTTTCTCCTGTCAAAGTTTAATTGGGTAAGACACTGAACTCTAACTTGCTGACAATGGCAGCTAGTTGGTAAAACAGGGGTGGGCAATCCTGGTCCTCGAGGGCCACAATGCTGCATGATTTAGATGTGTCCCTCTTTCAACACCTGATTCAAATGACCAGCTCATCATCAAGCTCTGCAGAAGCCTGATAACGATCCTGGTCATTTGAATCAGGTGTGTTGGAAGAGGGAAACATCTAAAACAGGGGTGTCAAACTCATGCCATGGAGGGCCGAGACCCCTTTCTCTCCAACCATCTCTCAAGCAGCTGATCTCACTGATGAGCTCCTCACCTCAAATTGAAGGAGGTGTTGATCATTAAAATCACCTGCTTTAGTGACCGGCTGGAAAGAAAACCTGCAGGGTCTCGGCCCTCCATGGCATGAGTTTGACACCCCTGATCTAAATCATGCAGGATAGGGGCCCTCGAGGACCAGGGTTGCCCACCCCTGCGCTAGAAACTAACATTGTAACAAATTAATTTTTCAAGTTGAGATTTACAAACAACGTTATTATCTTTTAAAAAATGGTAACAATAAACAAATGTGTCTTGGAGCTGGAAAGAAAGTGCAGCAGGCATAGTGTCATCTTTTTGGAGAGACGTTACAGTTTGTAGCACTAATGTTTTCTAGTAATGTTAGCTATCTCGCTGTGGTGTTTTGTTGTGTTTCAGTGGTCCAATCAAATCTCTCCTTAACCATAACCTCACATATACTAGCTACACTGAAACAGCATTTTGAGAGTGACTTTAATAATGCCCACAGAAGAGGTGTGACATACTCAGACTGATGGGACATAAAATGGACAGTTTGTTGTCATTTTCACATTTAATCATATAAAAAGCTGAGCAGTTAGATAGAAAACCACATTCACTGTCTCATTTAAACCTCTGACAATGAGGGACCACTGTACACTTTGCTACTGAAGTGTGTGGCACCATTATGCCAAGATCTAAGGAGGTCTCTAAGGTCTTCAAAAAACAAGGTTGTGGCACCTCAGGGGTTACTTCAACACCTCTGGGACTGAGCTGCCTGCAATCATTGATTCATCTATGAATTCTGCATCATTTAATAGACAGCTTGAAGACAATATGTGAGGCCATCTGTCTTCAAGCTGAACCGGACGGGGACCTTTCAACAGAATAATCCTCAGCAAATACAAAGCAAATCCACTAAGGACTGGCTCAGACTGAGGAAACAGAATTATAAAATGGACCAGTCAAGAAAAAAAAAAAAAAAAAAGATATTTGAATCACACTGAGATGTTATGGTTGGATGGTGGGGATTGGAAAGAGGCCACACCTGCAAGAAAACCCCTTAAAGCTAAAGACACTTTGTGTAGAGGAGTGAAGAACAGGTTTTTCCCTGTAGTCGAGCTCAAAAAAATCTTTAAAAAATCTTAAAAGTGCTGAACATTATGAGTCATCCACATTGTCCAGCATGTTCTGCTTTCACTCTTCTTCATATCTCCTCCCTTACACAGTTATATACATGGGTGATAATCATGTGCAGCAGGGAAGCGAGAAAAAAAAAATCCAATATCCAAACATTAAATCTTGAGTTCTGTTCAGACAGTATTGAAGAGACTTTCAGAGGAGACTATAAGCATGACAGAGATGATTCAGAGAGAAAAGCAGCTCTTTGGATCTAAAGGTCTGACAGCAGCTGGCGAGATTTGACTCATCGCTCAACACCTCTGCATCCTCCTCCCAGCGAGGAAGAGATCCACTGATTCGCACATGGTAATTATTCTGCAGACAGCACTTTAATAGAAAGAGATGCGATCAGCAGCAGGCCGAACAAATCTGTTTGATTGTTTATGAAATCACAGGGTAATATCAGTGTTGGGCTTCTCTAAACAACAACGGTGGAGTTGTTGTTTCTGGTAGGTTCTGTCTCTCTCCATCTTTTTGTATGAACACTCATTTCACTGCTGCTGTTTCTGAAGGTTAGTCACATAAGGTCCACTTTTGTTTCCTTCTCTTTATCTCTCTCCCTTTCTTTCATAACCACCCCCCCACCTCCACCCAGTGGAGAGACCGTGACACTGTGGATAAAGATGAATGCAGCTCAATTGCTTAGTGAGATCCAGCCCACAGGGGCCAGTTGAGCCATGTCCATTAGCCTCTCGGCATGTGTGTATTCACATACAGACGTGAGTACACTCATGTGTGTCCTACTGTCCAAACAGCAGCAGATCAGACGGTCGGATAGACTCAGAAACTCTCTTCCTCCCACTCCTTTCCCACATCACGGTGTCGACCATCCACACCCTGACTTTTCTCATTTCATCTTTGTTTGTCTGCCGACGATGGCGAGATTTTTCTCTTTGGTTTCCAGTCTGGACATTCAGAGGGACATGCAGGGACATGTCCTCATATTTTGGGAGAACAGAACTGTTGAGAGCTGCTCAGCGTCCTGACAACAGACTCTCAGTCCAAACCTCAAGCATAAGCGAAAATGTAGACTTTCAAATAACTCGCTGCCTTTCCTCTGCCGCCTGCACTGCACAGCACATGTAATGTAGAGTAGTGTATGCCCAGATGTTTGATACTTGGTAACAGGGATGGGAATAAGTGAATTGAATTAAAAGTCTGCTTGTTTCAACTGGACACAGGAAGACCATCGCTCCATCTCAGCCTCCTACTTTAAGACCTTTGTAAGCTCGTACTGGAGAGTCGAGGGAGTGTGCTCCTTACAACTGTGAACGTCCACTGATCAGAAACGAACCCTTGTGAAAATGTTTTTACACCTGCAGAAATTCACGACTTTTGAGACTAAAACAATTTAATGAAGCCTTTAAATATTTACCATTTGAAATAAAAATAATACATTTTACCTCATTTACATTTTATTATTTCCCATGTGAAATTATGTCCTACCAGTTAAAAATAAGAGAGTGGCTGGTAAAAAAAACAGTCATCATAAAAAAAGAGAGGGAGCATTCGAGGCTTTTTCACCACCCAGAGTGTCAGTAATGGGGAGTAAACTAACCTACTAGTAGCCATGTTGATTTAAAATAAAAACATACTAGCAACCTTCTGTCACCAGCTTTCTAACTGTGGAAAATAGGACTCACAGAAGTAAACATGAAATGGGTAAAATTATAACATTTCTGTCGTGGATTTTCTACATAATTGAATAATCTTGTACACAACAAACACAGCCGCAGGCTAGAGAGGCAGAGCAGGCTAATGAGGGAACAGGTGCATCCTCAGGTTTCAGGTGAGCTCCTAATTAAATATTATAGATTGGGATTGTAGGGAGAAATCAGCAGTCAAGTTAATCCTGGAGTCAGATAAGTATTACAAATATAGAAGTGGCATGTGTTAATCCTGTGGCATCTATGACTGACAATCACTCTGCAGTGTAGTGAATCATGCAGAAACTATAGTTGATTTCCCCCTGAAAATCATTTGTACAGATTATGACATTTATAAAGACAAAGGACAAAAAAAGGTTTTTCTGAATTTGGAAAGTATTCATGAGAAAACATTAGAAAATATTACAGGAGAGGAAAATATTGGACCAATGCTAATTCTGACCTGACAGTTGCACTAAATAAAAAGTCCATGAATGTATACTGAATCGTGCCAATAGCTCCAACAGCATAATTTAGTGATAATACAGAACTATTCAATATGGTGAGCATCCGCTCATCTGTACCTACATCATTTCTTTACAAACTCATCATTATCCACATGATTTGTTATCACTGGAAACTAATAGTGAAGTCTTGTCAATGGTTTTGGAAGCAAATGAAAAAACTTTGGAAAACCAAGTGAACAAACTAAAAATATCAACAAGATCTCGGTGAACGATACATTAAAGCAGCAAAGAAGTAGTGAGAGTGTTGGTGTTCATGTCCTGAAGAAAGATTGAGTCATAGGGAAAACGCCAGGGACAGGAGCTCAGGATCAAAGAGCGAGAAGCTTTGAGTCAGCACATTGTCCCCTGACAGTCTGAAACATACTAAAGGGAGTTTGGAGGGGGATTGATGGCCTGATGTCAACACTCTGGTGGAGGACACACACTGGTGGGGCCAAATTGCTTTACCCAGACAAGGTCATTTTCAAGAGATGGAGCTGTGCTGAGGTCCACTGTGTGTTTCTTGGTGAGTGTCTCTGAGTGATTGGGGTAGCGGGGCGTGTCGAGTGTTTCTTCAAACCTCTTGATGAAATCCTGACTTTAATCACTCTCCTGATTTCCTCCTGAACAAACCTGACTGGAGTCGAGAGCCCTGTGGTCAACTATTCAAGGTCATTACTGACTTGAAGCACAAATATGGATTTTACAGTAAAGAAAGTAATAGCCACTCCCAGTATTTTTGCCAGTGAGTACCTAATTAAACAGGCACTGAGCTGCTGTTAAACGCACACACTCGCTGAATTTTTTATTTGCACTTGTAATGAAAATGTGATTCATGCCACTGAGGTCGTGAATGCTCTTCAGTTCCATGTTAACCTGAAATGTTAATGATGAAAGAACATCACTAAAATCATGGCAATTAGCTTTTAACACAGCGAAAGGAGGTGATACTTTTGGTTCTCGTGCAATTATATGTTGTCAGGTTTGATTGGACTAATTACTGCTGTAGATGTCAGCTCCTGATGAGGCACCTCATCCATTTTACAAACAGCATCCTCAAGTTTGTTTATTGGGTGTCTGATACTTAATGACTTAACTTCTTCAAAACTTTCTGCCAGTGCTTTTATCACTAATCTTACCTGTCAGCCACTTGCATGGCTTCCACTGTTTGTATACTATGAAGATACAAACAACCATACACGGCTGCACACTGATCAGTGACAACAGTAAAACCTTGTGTAGGTCCATCAAGGCCTGGACTCCACAGACCTCTGAAGGTGGTTCTGTGGTTTCAGGCATCAAGATGTTAGCAGCAGATCCTTTAAGTCCTGGAAGTTGTGAGGTGGGACCTGAACAGATAGATGGATTAACATCTGGGGAATCTGGAGGCCGTGTTGACTCATCATCACTCTGCTGAAAGAGGACACTGCCATCAGAGGATACTGCTCCCATGAAGGGGTGTATTTGATTTTCTTCCCATAGTGCATCACGGTGCTGTGTTTTTCCCCCCAAGTATGTGACGCATACTCACTGAAGGTCCAAATAATAAAAGAGTAATAAAAGAAAACCTGACTCCTCAGACCAGGCATCCTTCCTTTATTGCTTCATGGTTGAGTTCTGATGCTCACATGTCCATTGTAGGAGCTTTCAGAAGTGGACAGAGGTCAGCACGGACACCCTGACCAGTCTGTGGCTACACAGCAGAGTATAAAGCGCTGACACCTTCCTATCACAGAGCATTAAGGTTTTCACAGTTTGTGCTACAGTAGCTCTTCTGTTGGATCAGACCCCAGGTCAGTTTTCACTTGTCAGAAACATCAGTGAGTTTTTAGCACCTGTGACCCTGTCACCACTTCAGCAGTCATTTTTCTTTGAGTCAGTACTGAACACTATAGACAAAGAACAACCCACAACACCAGCTGTTTAGGAGATGTTCTTCTAGACATCACAGTTTGACCTTTGTCAAAGTCTCTTAGATTCTTATGCTGTCAATTCTTCTGCTCCTAACACTTCAACTTCAAGACATTGTGGTTTTATATATCCCACCTACTGACAGGTGGTGACAGGTATTTACTTTATCTCTTGGTAGTTATTATGTTGTAGCTCAGTGGTCCCCAACCACCGGGGCCTGGTAGCGGTCCATGAGGCATTTGTTACGGGGCTGCACAGAAAGAATAAATAATCCATATGATTTCCATTGTATTGATTAATAGAGTCTGAAAGACATTTTATTTTGAAAAACAACTGGATTCTCTCCAACTTAACTTTCACCTGTGCCCCTTGATGCGTCAATACGCTTGTCATGGTCATGTGATACGATGTATCACCTATAACGTATCATCAACATCTTTGGAGAGTTTCTATGCAAAGGGGAAAACGCCAACTAAACATTCATGTTTATGTTGGTCATGTTATTTTATTTTTGCTGTATTTATCTACCACACCTTGAAGGCCGGGCCGTGAACATAATGCCGACATTAAACTGGTCCGTGGTGTAAAAAGGTTGGGGACCCCTGTTGTAGCTGATCAGTACAAACACAACTGTTTCATTTTAACTACTTAAACTTAAGTGTTTGCTGAGAGATGCAGTTTGGGAGCAGCTTCATCTGCCAGCCCCAATGACATTTTCTGTACATGACTAGGTCGTGACACAAACTCTGGTTTCAGCCTCCTTAGCATAACATATGGCACTGCATAATGAATCTGTTTTCTGTGGCTCCCTTCCTCCCTCCATCCAGCCTCACTCATCTCCTCCCGAGATGCTCAGACACATCTGACCACAGCTGTGAGTCTCCACCGCCGCCACAGCTGAGGCAGGTTTCTGTCATCACCTTAGCATCAGAAAGATTTCTGTAAACATCACAACACCACCACTGTTATCATCCTGTAAACACGAGACACACACAAACACACACAAACACTACCAGCACTCCCTGGGGTCTATTTATAGAGATCTTGTGACAACATGTCCCAGCCAATAACAGTCTGAGCAGTAAGCTGGTCTTTTATTCAGCATCTTAGACGAAAGATATGTAACATTTCTGCTTCATACTAATTACAGTTGTTTGCAGCAGCCGTCAGATGCAAGATTGGTTAAATATGCATGAACAGAATTACCATGAAGTCGCTGTGTTTATTTTACATGTCTGCAGCGCCACTGCTTTCCTCCCATGCTGCCTGGTCAGAAAAAAAAAACCTGTGGGAAGAAAACAAATTACCGCGACGACCTGTTGTATTTCAGCACCGCTACAATCTCCTCAACAAGCACTGGAAGGCCACTTTGGTTAATGAAACTCGTTACCAGCATCAGCGGAGAGAGGGATGGTGATTGATAGAGAGCAGCAGAGAGTTAGGAGGCGGGAGGAGGTGCGGTAAACAGAAAAATTAAAAGCAGCGCCAGGTTTGGATTGGCTGTTTGTTTTTGACATTTCGCGACATTTCGTTCCCAATCAACCAGCACTCCAAGTAAAAAAGCAGCTGAGCTGATTAGAGGGTAATTGTGTGATAATCAGCAGCGACACAGGGAGTAGATGCAGTGAAATGTGGTTTAGTTACAAAGAACTCTGTGGGTAGTGAAATGGTTTGTAAAAATATTGGCTGCGTCTCAACAACAAGTACGTGAGGCACAGACTCAGAAGCACAAACCCCCGAGGACACAGCAGGGACAGGAACAGTGTGTTCTTCATGACATTACAGCTGATTTCGATCTTTACCTTCACTGTAACTGGTGTTAAAATGCCTTTGTTTTATTTTAAAACATATTTAAATTAATGTATAATTAATGTAATGTATAATGTAAATATTAATGTGAATAATGTATATTTCTGTTTGCCAGTGGCCCTATAAAAGGTGCACACAGTCTGCACAGTGAGGGTAACACGTTTCTACAATATGGAGGAAAAACTAAAAGATCAATCTAAAGTTTAATGGCAGTTGTTTTGTGCATTAAAATTACATTAAAAATCTAAAGTTATGAACCTTTACTTTGTCCTCACACAAACTGATTCGCCTGTGAACAAAATACATTCACATCCTCTATCTGTTAGATATTTAAATCAATGATAAACCACGACAGAGACCTCAGGGTCAGCGGCAAAATTTAATAACGAGCTGCAAAGATCAGGCTGCTGTCGGCTGGGATCCTGAGCTCTGACTGGCCGGTCGGTGTAACAGCTGATGGAGGTTGTAACAGGACCTCATATCTATGAAAACATCACAGCAGACAGGCTTGAACCTGATAAACCGACGACTTATTTTAAGTTTACCATATTTCTCTCCTGAAAAATTTCTGCTTCCTGTGCAAATAGTACTCTGAAGATTACTCCCATAACTTCCTCCTCTGCTGCTCCACTTATATGTTACAAATTGCATCCTTGGACTTTGCTGTCCCAAATCTACACAAGTCACATCCTGCTTCATCCTCATCATGGACATCCGGGCATGTGATGTGTACTTGGTCAGATGTGTACTTTCAATTTCAACAATGCTGCAAGTGATGATGTTTCACACAAGTGCACAGACTGAGAAATGGTCATTGTTTCAATTTACCATATCCTGCTCCACAGATAATGGGGAAAAACAGGATTAGGGTAGCAGAACCTGTCCACCTGTTTCGTGCAGCTATGTATCTACCTAACAGTGTTATTATGTGCATTTTCTTTCTTCAGGAGAATCTTCAGGTCAGTGCGGCTGACTCCTGTAAGTCGGCGTACACCAACAGTAGGAGAGTGTGAAATATGTATGACCACAGCAGGGCCACAGAGCGCAGCGGTTAAAAGAAAATTGTCAAAGACTTCAATGAGACAGAAAGTGAGAAAAAGAGGAGACATTTAAAAAGTGAGAGGCCGAGGGAGGTGGATGGAGAGGTGAGAGTGAGGAGGAGGAGGAGGACTGTGTGTATGGACAGAATGAGAGAGCAAAAGGTTGAAAAGAAGTAGCTGGAGTGAGTCTGGAAGACTTTTTAAAAGTCAGTTTTCACCCAATCATACACTCAAAGGCAGAACAACTGACTGTTAATGAGGAGGCTCAGTAGCTTTATGAAGACATAGCAGACAAATCAAAATATAACTGAATTGTATAGAAAAGCCACCAGGTGTCCAAAGTGAAGCCAAAGCAGAATTACAAAAAATGCAATACCACAGATGGCCACTAGATGCTGGCTTTTGTCATTAAGTAGATATCAGGCTTCAAAAAGAGGATTTGATTGACAGGTTGACTGACACTATGAACTCCAGCCACACGCACACACACACACACACATTGGACAGTGTCCTTGGTTTCAAGAGTCAGACCCGCCTCCTCACTCCTACCTTCATATCCAAATATGGTCACTTCTGGTTCCAACAAACCAACCTGGCCACATACAAATACCAAACTCCTGGCTTCAAAATGTGAGTCCACGAACTAACAGGTGATGTCATGCTAGCTTCGCACATCCTATACACAGACTATGGTTGTCCCTGACAGCTATTTGTTATTCCTCCACCACTGCTGATATCAAAGGTCTCGTCTCCTTATTTTCATTTGGCAATTTGTTAAAGGTTGAACTGAAAACTGTCCGTTACAGGGATTTCTGCTCCCAGGACACTGAGCGCTGTCAACGCTGAACTTCACAAGATTTGTGGAGAAAGAAACAGCTGCCTGTGGACACAGAACCTAAATGATTCACTTTATCAGATAATCTGTGCTGTCAGTCCCAGCAGCTGAGAACAGAGGAGGAAGAGGAGGGAGGGAAGAAAGAAAGAAGAAGTTGACAGGACATCTCCTCTACAAGCAGTTCTCTGCTGGCAGATCAAAGCTGGGGATCCCATCCCTCTAAACAGACCTGACTGACGCGCCATGTCTGGGAAGCAGTTTATCAGTTTTGTCAGAAGGTAAGGTCAAGGCTTTATCGCCCTGTGTGCACTCTCTAAAATACTTTATGACATTCACATAAGTTTCACACCAATAGTACTGTGTGACTTTAAGCTAAGAAAGAAGGCAGACATCTTACGTCAACTCAGGGACGTGGTTCACATGGCAGAGACGTGGACAGGATATTTTAAGGTGAGAAGGGAGCTGTGGCCCACCCTATGATGATGATTTAAAAAAGAAGAACAAGGAACAGACAGAAGAAGGAGCCCGGTGCATTTACTTTACATCAAACCACTTCATATAAAAGAGTTCATTGCCTCACTTGCCAGTCTCCTTTTCCACTAACACAGGGACTTGTAACACCTGAACGTGAATATTCAGTTGTACTTCACCACCACTATTCTCTGACTAGTAGCAGGAAGAAAAAGGAGGTACCCAGTATTATTAATTATGAAAGCACAGAACTGTTTCCTCCAATAAAAATCAATAGTTGATTAAAAGTTGGGGCTCTGATAATTGCTCGGGCTGTGGTTGATGTGAGCAAATAAAAGCCTGACACCAAATAATGACCAGGGGACAACAAGGGTGTATAAGTAGTGTAAGCATTTCACAATAAAAGCTCAGTTCTGTCCACTGAAACAGTAGTAGATGGCTATTATTTTGAAATGGTTCAGGCAAGTGTTTAGTTCAGATGAACCCATAAAGGAAAATTATAATGCTGTGTTCAGACTGGATGGGTAGTGAATTTTCACTGGATGCAAATAACAGCCAATAGGAGTACTCCGCCAAGAAAACCACAGCGACCGCCACATCTGCCACCAACAATGGACGAGATCACAAATACTGTTTTCTTTGAGCTGATGTGGAAGTCCTGGAAATAGCACAAAACCCTGTTCTTCTTGGTTTTATCCCAGTACAGACTCAGAGCCGTGTCATAAAGCTCTGGACGGCCACAGACGGCGAGGAAAAGCTTGTCTTCCATTACTTCCATTACTCAAGTTAAAACTTTTTTAACTTGCATGGACGCAAATTTGCATCACCTGTTTGAATTTCTTATTTTGTCATTTGTGTCACGTCAGTCTGAACGTATCATAAGGGAGGTAAAATAGACTAAATGGACCGTAATGGACACATTTCTGAAGATCTGTAATGTTTCATATAATTTACATATACAGTGGGTATGGAAAGTATCCAGACTCCTTGAAATTTTTCACTTTCCGTGTTATTGCAGCCATTTGTCAAAATCAAAAAAGTTTATTTTATTTCTCATTAATGTTCACTCAGCACCCCATCTTGACAGAAAAAAACTGACATGTAGAATTTTTTGCAAATTTATTAAAAAAGAAAGACTGAAGTATCACATGGTCAGACCCTTTGCAGTGACATTCATATTTAACTCACGCTGTCCATTTCTTCTGATCCTCCTTGAGAGGGTTCAGCTTCTTTATTGGAGTCCAGCTGTGTTTAATTAAACTGATTGGACTTGATTAGGAAAGGCACACACCTGTCTATATAAGACCTTACGGCTCACAGTGCATGTCAGAGCAAATGAAAATCATGAGGTCGAATGAACTGCCCAAGGAGCTCAGAGACAGAATTGTGGCAAGGCGCAGATCTGGCCAAGGTTGCAAAAACATTTCTGCAGCACTCAAGGTTCCTAAGAGCACCGTGGCCTCCATAATCCTCAAATGAAAGAAGTTTGGGACGACCACAGCTCTTCCTAGACCTGGCTGTCCAACCAAACTGAGCAATCGTGGGAGAAGAGCCTTGGTGAGAGAGGTAAAGAACAACCCAAAGATCACTGTGGCTGAGCTCCAGAGATGCAGTAGAGAGATGGGAGAAAGTTCCACAAAGTCAACCATCACTGCAGCCGTCCACCAGTCGGGGCTTTATGGCAGAGTGGCCCGACTGAAGCCTCTCCTCAGAGCAAGACACATGAAAGCCTGCATAGAGTTTACCAAAAAACACATGAAGGACTCCCAGACTATAAGAAATAAGATTCTCTGGTCTGATGAGACCAAGATTGAACTTTTTGGTGTTAATTCTAAGCAGTATGTGTGGAGAAGACCAGGCACTGCTCATCACCTGCCCAATACAATCCCTACAGTGAAACATGGTGGTGGGAGCCTCACGTTGTGGGGGTGTTTTTCAGCTGCAGGGACAGGACGACTGGTTGCAATTGAAGGAAAGATGAATGTGGCCAAGTACAGAGAGATCCTGGAGGAAAACCTCTTCCAGAGTGCTCAGGACCTCAGACTGGGCTGAAGGTTCACCTATCAACAGGACAATGACCCTAAGCACACAGCTAACATAACAAAGGAGTGGCTTCAGAACAACTCTGTGACCACTCTTGACTGGATGAGAAATAAAATGAACTTTTTTGATTTTGGCAAATGGCTGCAATGACACAGAAAGTGAAAAATTCCAAGGGATCTGAATACTTTCCGTACCCACTGTAAATGTACCCCATTTACCATTTACCCAAAAAGTTTCAATGTTTTCAGTTTGTACCATAAACAATATATACAATGGTCAAAGCTAACGTGACGCCACCTGTCGGTTTGTGGACTGGAAGTTTGCCACTTAAAGAGATCATGACCCTAAATCTTCAACTTTTTGAAGCCTAATATTTACTTAATTGTAATTATTAGGGTTTTAGTTGGACCACCAGATCTCAGAGTTAGCTTTAGCTAATGACATCAGAAATACCTCAGAAAAATGCACTGACTGAGAATTTCATGATTGAAACTGATGGTTGATGTTTTCTGGAGCCAGCCTCTAGTGGTCATTGGGGGTATTACACCTTTTTGCACTTTCACATTGGCCTCACTCCATTTCTATGTACACTCTTTCTATTTACAGTTTGTACCTACCACGTCCTACTGCTGCCTCTTTGGCTCATTGATGCAGTGGTGCTGTTTTGCTGCCCCCTACTGGTTCTCTGTTGCTATTATCTTTGTTAAACCAGTCACTCCTTGGAAGACAGAGTTTTCTGGGAGTTCAGGACTTGATCCCTTGATGATCCTTGCTCAAAATGTACTAATTTGTTCCTCAGGCAATACCCTCTCTCTCTCTTTCTCTCAAAAAATGTCTGAATGCTGGTAACTTACAAATCCTTGACAGAGGAAATTAAAATAATGTACAATTTTCATGCATGCACAAAGCAATATAGTTTAAAAGGTTGAGGCATCAAATCTTGATTTTATGTGCCCTTTCCGAGTTTAATGCATGACCATGCACAGGGAGCTTGAGCATGCAGCTGTTACTTTACCAGAACATTGTGTAATTGCCATTTCGTACGCATTTAAAACTTAAAGCAGCAGGATGAGTAGAACAATGAGAGAAGCAGGAAACAGCAGAATGGACAGATTAAACCCTGCGTACATCCTCACTGTAGATCTTCTCACACATGCACCAACAAATGGTGCTATAGCAGAAAGGGTCAAAGATCATCTCTTTAATCAGGTTTAAATTTATCACAAAACTAAATGTTTTTTTTCTTTTCTCACATCTGGCTCATACCTCATCAGAAGGTTTTTATTTGACCTCTTATTTATCTCACTGAGGCCGTTGGCTAACTGATGTTGAGCATGTGTGGAGTGCTGCAGCCATGTGCACATATTGTTTGTGAGTCACTGCATCTGATCACAAAACAGAGATTCCACGCTTCTTGTGTTTGAATAAATTTCCCATATTTGGCCTTGAAAGAGCACAGGCACCTTTGTTTTATCACTTACAGTCTAACTCTGGGCAGATTACAGATTATGAAGAGTGCTATGTTTAGTATAGAAAAAACCTGAACATGTCTCAAACCTCAACAACTGGAGCCCAAAGAGTCCAAATAAGGAATACATACATAAGGAATGAAAGAGTGCCTTCACACTACCACTGCAGCTATACTCCCATATCATATAAATTTATTAACACCTTTCCACCACTTCAGTTTGAGGCTTACTGGATTGATGAAAATGTGTAAATCAAAGTATACACTTGAGGCGCATCACTGTGCAGATTCCTCGGGCAGTTTTATTTGAAAATAGGTATCAGATATTTTATTTGCTATAAAAGTTCATATTTTTATCTAGTTATGTTCACTTGGACGTGTAATGACTATTGTAAAGTTAAAATATAGCTGTGTATTTGTGTGCATACTTGTCTTTCATTCTGGATATCCTTAGTCTTTATTATTCTGTTATGGCTTCAGGAACAGCTGTAATCGAATACACAACACACAGAATCGACAGAAAGGGTTGTTACAGAGCTGATGGATATCATAAGACGCATAAAACGACACATAAAAATAAGTGCTTGGAGAAATATGCATCATGATCTCAAACAAATGAAACCACTTAACAATTATTACACATTCCTCTGATTAAACAGTGTTTAATTTGCAATGCTTTTGCTTAGGTTGACACAAACAGAGAATAACACGTGTAAAAATGATGAGCCTCGGTCATAACTTTGAGTCAAAACAGAAGCCATCTACATCAAAACACCAAATCTAAAAGCTATCTCATTAGGCCCCTTGCTATTGATGTATAAGCTCCCTTCAGCAAACAACACCAAGCCCCCACTGTTCTGCAGAGTCGATGAGTCAGAGCTCCACCGTGCATGGGCAGCAGTACTCACAGCCATTGTATCAGAGCTGTCCATCAATAATCTTTTCATGCTCACGATCAAAGCAGAAGACAGAGAACGTGCATGCTTGACATTTATTTGTGGCTACATATGTCTTACCACAAATGATGTAACTGCACTATAACTCAACAGGCGCACTGGTGAGGTTGTAACTGTCACCGCGCGACACAGTTGTTAGATAAATGAAAATCAACGCGCGTCAGCGGCAGGGTTTCTTAATTCTGTTTCATTGGTTTATTATTTCAGCAGCAGCGTTAAATCATCAGTGGGAGAAAAGGAGACGTTTTCAAACATCTCTGTGTTCGAGTGAGCAGCAGCTGATTTATGTTTTGTTTTGATTCCAACAGGAAACTTGGCTCACTGACCTCATCACCCTCATAGCTATAGTTTGTTTATGTGTGCGAGGCTGTTGATAGCTTTCTGTTTAGCTCGTGTTTACGATGGACAGATGGTAGCGCCCAAGATATCCAGCAACGCAAAATAACCTTTTATATGTTGTAATAGCTTTCGCTTCCTGTGCGGAAAACTTGCCATTTGATCTGACCGGTCTTGATCTTTTGCAGAGGTGTTACAGCGTCTCCAGGGCGCCAATGTTTAACAAAGCCACAAATTATTGTGCAGCAGTCACACAGTGGGAATTATCATCTATGGATGCATCGAGGTTTTCAAAGGTCTCTCTCTGAGCAGGGCAGCGAAAGCAGGGACTCCACAAGTTTCTTGATGTGGATTGTGTTTCAGGCCTCCATCCTCCATGTCCTGTCTCCAGTTAATCTTATTTGTTGTCTCAAATCAAACTGAAATCATAATTAGATTTAATTGCATATTTTCCACAAACTCAAACCTCAAACAGGATGTGTGCAGATGAATATGATCAGACAAGAGATCAGATCAGACAAGTGGTATCTGGAGATTCCTAATGCAACGAGAAAAATAGCAAATTTCTACCTATTTCCTTCAAAGAGCTTTTCCTGTTTTCTATTGATTTGTTTTATGTTTTAGTTGCCTGTTAACTTACACATTCATTGTTTTACTTGATTATGTGATATGCTTGTTTTGGTGACTGTGTAAAGCACTTTGTAATGTAAGTTTAGAAGTGTGCTCTATGAATAAAGTTCAGTAAAATCATATTAGTTGACTTTGAGTCGGAATTAAAAACAAAGATCTAATCAAAATATTCCTTGTGAAAATTTGGTTTTTTGGAAAGCCACAGGGAGCATGTTGTTTTGTTCTGTCCCAAATCTCTATACAGGAGGTAGAAAGTAAAACATTTGTATGACCCACTGAGCAACATTAGTCATATTAAAAAGAAAAAATGTCAGGATCAAATAACTGATAATTATCTTTTAGAAACTCTTGGAGTGAGTGTTTCTGAAGTCTGACACTTCAGCTGAGGCTAACAGCAAACTGGGGTGTCTTGGTATAACCTCTTTCTGGCAACCCATCCAGTTGTTGTGTGAATTAAATTTTGGACCCCGACATATTGGGCATTGTCATTTTTGTCAAGACATAATAAAAGAGTAAAACTGTAACCATAAAGTGTGACGCTGAGTCACAGTGTTCACGGCCTGCTGCTGGCCTGTTCTTTATTGGTATTTCAGGCCTATAAAACTATATGATCAGATATTTTTTTGTCTTTTGAGCCATGCGATGACACATGACACTGGGTTGTCACACTGATGATACAAGTATAGTTTAATCAATCAATCAATCAATCAAATTTTATTTATAAAGCGCTTTTCATACATAAAAATGCACCACAAAGTGCTTTACAGGTCAAAAACAAGACAAACAAAACATTCCCTTGTGCCCACCCACCCAGACAAATATCATGCATGCTCAACCCCCCCTCCCC
>OOFC01046099.1:69154-103065 GCA_900323345.1 Pseudochromis fuscus
CACACACACACACACACACACACACATTTTAAAAGAATCACCCGCTCTGTTTGCAATATACTAAAGAATAAAAGTAGCCAGTTATTTTCAGGAAACCCTTAATAGCCCACAGCATCTGGGCAGTATTTCCTCAGAGGCAATGTGTCACTCAAAGGGCTCTTTTGGTCTGAAAGGAGCAGAAACAACAAGGTGATTTCCATTACAGCCTAATGACAAGTCATTCTTCTCTCCATCGCAATTTAAAAAAAAAAAAAACAACCCTGAGAAAGAAGAGAGGCTGATTATTTTAGATGAAAGTCGACTTCCATCAAGCACCAGACGGTAGAGGAAACACCGACACGTGACGCAGTAAGCCCTCGGTTTGACGTACAACATACAGAAAATACCTGCTCTCCTGCAACACATCGACATCGCCCCGCAACATAAAAAGAAGTTTATTACAGCCTCAGTGTCAGAAGATTGAGTGGATTTATTTTTGCATTAGGGATTTATCTGACATGCGAGTTCAAAGACAGACATGACTTTAAAGTTGAAATTCATACTCGCTGCATGTCACCTCTGAAGCTGCAAGAGCTCGACAGTAAAAGGTAGAGGATTAGGTGTGTGAGGGTGTGAAGAGGAATGCTGTTCATATTTTGAAAATCTTAAATAATGCTTTACTCAATAAAGGGTCATTTTGATGGATAGAAGTGCAAACATGGTTTAAAATGCACCATGTCCACTGCATCAACTCCGGTTTGACCTTTCTCAGCTGTAGAGAGCGATGTTAAAGCACAGTTGTGTGTTATTTGGCTGTTATTCAATATTATAGATTTTAGCTTACAGAGAGAAAAGCTGACTATTGGTTTGTCAAATCTGTATGCTTTTGTTGTTCAGCTGTCCCAAGGCTACACAGTGCAATTCATTAGAAACACTCCAGAACTTGCATTAGATTTCAGTCTGTGCTTTGAATGTTATAATGCTGCTGTAGCAATCCTTAGGTTAAGTTAAATGAGGAGAGCTTTGTTCATTTGCCTTCGTTCAATTCTTTCACTTTTACCTCATGCCAAAAGTTAAATGGCCCGATTTGGAAATGAAAGAGTGCGCAGACAAAGAGGGAACTATTCTTGAGACAGTGGGTGGAGGGATCTGCACCCTCAAAAGCAGCATCCTCACACAACACACGCCGTCACATTTCTCCTTTTGTTTGGATTTCAGTGTGAAGTGTATGGCGTCGACTGTGCTTAACCAGTGAGACACACAGGAGAGAGTAATCACAGGGCATGTCACTTGTGATCGCAGTGCAATTTCGGTGTCAGGGATTACAAGGGTTTTCCTATTTCCATGACTTTAAATGCTTTTTCAAAACCTTTGTAAATGTTTCAGTGAAGATGAAAATTACTGATACTTTGCTATAAACTGCTCAATTTAGAAAAATGCTCTTACTGTGACTATAGTTTGAATATGTCATATATTTATCACATCTGAAAGAAAACGTCTGTTATCTAATACACCTGAAACACAGTGAGTATCTAAACACAACTTTCTTAGGTGCATCTGTATAGAAAATATTAAGTTGTGTTTCTTTTATACTATATTGAACAATTTTTAACAGTGGACATATACTGTTTTTCAGCAAGTTTAAATAAGTCTTATACGCCCCTGGACCATGTCTGTGAAGTTTGTTGGTGAAACTCCCTCAAAAACACTCTGTGGCAGGTCCACTACGAACGGGCTGATTTCGCTTTAATTGGCTCCCCTCCGTTGCTCTGCTCTGACGTAATGACGCCGTCGCTGTAACCAGGAAACCAGCGCAGTAATCGAAAATGAGACGAATCCACTCTGCTGTGAGGCTGGCAGCCTGTGTAACCAAATGTGTGGGTTCTTACAACCCAGACAGAGTTTTGGGTGCACTCATCCAAATTTCTCTTGTAACAGTGAAATCCAACAAGGCAGATCCTACGCGTCTGACACTGTGGGAGACCACGTGGGATACTGTGCACGGATTGGCTGATGCAGTGTATTTCTCTCTCTCTCTCTCTCTCTCTCTCTCTCTCTCTCTCTTTGATTACGTTTGCTAACCATTGAACTTTGAAAGTATTGTTCAACATTTCGAAACTTAACACCTCCAAGCCTCCTTTACTTCTGGAGTTACACAACACTTGTTTCTTGATATAATGGCATCTGTTCCTACAAATAAAATTCAATGCTACCTGATCTAGTGTTTTGTAAGTTGCTTGGGGCATTTCCAGAGATAGGGACACATGCAGTGTCTGATGCAGTGTGTGTTGGACCCTGTCTGCTCTCCTGTTACGTCACTGTAGAGCAGAATCCAGAGCAGCTCGTTTTACCTCAGGTATTTCTCTTCAACCAGCTCTTTACAACAATGAGATGGTTTTAAAATCTCAGTCAGTGGACTTGGAGGTAAGCCACATAACAAACAGTACATATAAAATACTTTAAAAGGTGGATTTTCCATAATATGTCCCTTTTAAAAAACAATGAAAACACATAACTATATCAAACACCAAAATAAAGCTATTGTTTTTCCATATGTGCATAAGAAAACCTTTGCAAAGTACTTTTAAAAAGTACTTAAAAAGTCTGTGCGTGATATTTTCCTTTCTCTTCTTAATACTGGTCAAAAAAAGATGTGTCCCTAATGAACTTACAGTGTTAGGGAGTGGATATAAGTCCTTAGTTTACCAGGTAAAAATAATACCAGGACTCACAGTGCTGTGTGTTACAATGGAGTTCACTGTGAGAGGACCCACATGCACAACAACAAGCAGGTTGAATTAGAGAGATACAACAAAAACAGGCAGGCAAACAAATCAGGAAGCAAAATAAAAAGGAATCCAGAGAATATCAATTCCAAAGCAAAAGGGCAGGAAAAGCAGATTGCTTAAAAGCACTTGGACAAGGAACAGAGGATGATGCAAGAACACATGCAATCACAAAGAGGACGAACTGGCAAAGATGAAACAGAGGCATGGAGGATGTCCGGGGGAGAGGCTGAATAAAAGACACAGGTGAGACTGGGCAGGTGGAGCAGGGCAGGCAATCATCAACACACAAGGAAAGGACCTCTGCAGAAAGATAGGAAAACAGAAACACAACACAAAGTTAGTCATGTATGATTTAAAAGTATTTTTATTTTGACGTGTGAATCTGATATATTTCCCTCTTGATTCACATTTATCTTGTCGAACTTGTTGATGCATTTTTACACTTTGTGTATTTTGTGGATTGTGGATGTGTGCTTCATTATTTTCCATAAGAAGCATGTAAAGAAAGTTTATACAGAATGAATGATTACATAAACAACCTATATGTGGTTAACAATAATGTGAACCTATTGGTACATTAAAAAAATGTCACTCAAATATCTCTGAATGAGAATTTGACAAGTTAACAAAATCTATTCACCGTAATGTATGGAGTAAATTCTCTTTACCATAAATGTTTGTAAAGACGTAACCCGAACATTTGACTTGAATTTTTTATGTCTTCTTTTACCTTCCAGGGCGACTCCTTACAGTTTCCTGAAAAAAATAAAATAAAAAAATCTGCCTCAAGAAAAGCTGAGAATAGTCTATTCAACATTGATGATACAAATTCTAACAGATCCTTGCTCATTCACTCTATCCTGAAAGGACAACAGATTTCACTTTTGCTCCCTGGTGTTCATGTCAAGAGGTTTGTCATTCAGCAGACTCCCTTTCACTCTCGTAGCTTTTCAATCTTTTAATGATCTATCGTGAATATTCTGCCGCTGTCTATTTGGCCGTAGAGTGAGCATGATCCTCTTTTCCCCTCCATCCATCCTCCCAGGGGTTTTAAACGATGATAATATCACCCAGGCCCCCCCACCTGCACTGCCATCAAACTCCCTAATGGCCCTCTAGGAGCACTGTTGTGCACTCGCTGCCATTTGCTACTTCTCTACAGCATCACTACTTCGCTGCTGAATGCTTTCTTTGTATCTGCTTGTAAGACTGGATGATTGTCATCCTCAGCACATCCAGCATGGTCCTAATTTGTTTGTGTCTTACTCACTTCCAGGTTATCAACATGTGCACAAGTGTTTGAAAGTTCTGAGGTGGAGGTGCATTTCTAAAATTGGATGTGTGATTGTGACAAAACCGCCTATTAAAAGATTACAGATCCCGAGTTGCAATGTAACACGTCTCATCTCGGAAATATTAAATTATTCCACATGGGTAAAACTGATGCAGAAGTCATGTCAGGTAACTGAGAAGATGAAAAATCTGACAAACAGCGCAAAACTTGGCAGCAGAAACAAGCTCAGTGTGAACGGTGACATAGGCCTTTGGTTTCCCTGCATGGAGCCTCACAGGCTTTGTTCTGTTTGCCACATTAATGCAACAACACACTGCTTTAGGTTCTGCAGAGGCTCAGGCGGCAGAGCACTGCATAACACAGCCAGGGTCAGGGGTTTGATTCACACTAGGAGTACACATGCGACATATTTTACTTTAAACCCTTTCGGACATTAGCATTCACCAAGTGGTTTATGTTAAAGAAGATAAACTGTTGGAAAGCAGCAGTTCTTCATAGATCAGCAGTGATGGGAATCACAGGTTAGCTTTTAGATGTTTACTGCTGCTCAGATAATGAAAGGATGAACTGAGGCAAACGTTGACAGGACGTGTTTATAGAGTTATTTATAAAGTCTTGATTGCTCCCCAGAAAGCTAAGTAATGATGTGAAAGTTATTTATTGCAGTTGGATATGTATAATGGGCTTGTGATTAGTTCGGGTGGGTTATGGTGGTGTAGCATGAGAATATTGTAAGTAATTACATGTGAGAATAGGCTGCAGTATTTCACCAGTCCCAAGCATTGAACGGCAGTATTCTCATGGCGTCCATGCTACTGGCTATCTGCCCTCATTATCTTGTCCTTTATTGCTTCTCCACTATGTATGTAAATTCCCAATTGATTGGAAATATGTGCTTATACATCTTTTCTGGATCAGAATGTCGTTAATCACCAGGTTCAATAAAGGTGCAAGATTTTCTTCTTTTGATAAGGGGCATTAGAGTCACTGAGAACTTGAAGGATTAAGTCTTGTATGCCAGTATATAGGCTAACGACTGTTGATGTGTTTGAGTCCCAAAAGCGTAAATACAGTTGCTGAAGTAAAAATAAAATAAACATATTTAAACTACAAAGCTCCCAGGCATACCATATTTTCCGCACTATAAGGCGCATCGGATTATAAGGCGCACCTTCAATGAATGGCCTATTTTAAAACTGTTTTCATATGTAGGGCGCACCGCATTATAAGGGGCATAGACAGTGTTGCCAACTCATTAGTAAGGAAAGTAGCTATTGGCTGTCCTAAAAGTCGCTAGAAGTTGCTAAATGACGTAATCACCTAATTTACATAATTAGGCATTGGCATGTAATTGTAAGGTACGCTGTAGGAGAGAGGAATAACATCGTGGAAGAGACAAAAAGTGAGTAAAAAAACGTCCTAAATATGTTTAGAACTACAAATGAGCTTTCTTCTGTTGGTTCTTGTTTTGTTTTTTTATTTTGACATTGAAGGAGCTAACGCTAACTAACGTTATCTGATTCTTTCCCGAATTCAACACTAATTTATTATCCAGACGGGGATTGTTCATGTGCTGGAAAAACTTACAGCTATCTAGCAATGGCGTTTGCTAATCGAGTCTGTGACTTTACGTTTTCTAAGCTAGTTAGGAGTCGGCATCTGGCCTCTTTACCTATACTAGCACACCGGGGCTTAGCAACTAGCAACTTTATTGAATGTCATATTCACAAAATTTAAAACAAACAAAAACTATTTTATATGAGTTTAAAGTGGTCTTACATGAAGACCAGTTGAGATGAGGGGCACAGCTGACCTATCTCTGAAATACAGCACATAACCCCGCCCTCTGGGAAGCCGTGTCGAGCTATGGGCCGATGCTTCTCAGACACATTTACAGATGTTAGGAGTAGAATGCCAATGCACGATCTGAGGCCAACGACGGCGAGACGTATGTGTGCTATCTTGGTAGTGACTGCAGAACGATACGTGCATTCACGTCAGGGTCACCAAACACCAGAAAAGTCGCCTATAACACCAGAAAAAGTCGCTAGATTTGTCACTAGTCGCTTTTGACAAAAAAAGTCGCCAAGAGGACTGGAAAGTCGCCAGATTTAGTGAGAAAGTCACCAAGTTGGCAACACTGCGCATAGAATAGAAACTACTGTAGTGGCTGGGGTTGTGTTATCATCCATCTAGATGAAGCTGCGCTAAAGGGAATGTTAACAAAACAGTCAGATAGATCAATCAGTCAAACTTTATTAATAGAAAACAAACCAACGTTCTGACGACTCCGTTCACTCCCAAAACAAGCTAGTGCATTTACAATACAGTACTGTACGTACCAGTAGCTCTTACTGGTATTTGTGCCGCCTTCATTGAAAACAATGTATTTCCAACTCCATTTGTCACAGTTCAAAGCTACATGAACAGATGTTTTATTTTTTTCTCCGAGGTAACGTCAGTGTCGTAGTATTATCTTTTACCAACAGCAAGGTACAACAGGTAGTGCAACTTTTTATCACGTAGTTAGTGCATCACAAACGTGGAGGGAACTTTTCCCTGATTCAATAAACATGTAAAAGAAACAGTCTGATACCGCTACGGTAAATCAAACATTAGTGCAATCACAATATACGCCCCCTGACTACGGTAGCCATAATCAACCAATATTGATCCATATATAAGGCGCATCGGATTTTAAAGTGTTCTGTCGGTTTTTGAGAAAAATAAAGGCTTTTAGGTGCACGTTATAGTGCGGAAAATATGGTAATTTAATCTGAATATAAATCCATTTATTGTCACATATACCATCATACACACAGTACAAAATGCAATGAAAGTCTTGTTACACTGTAGCATGTGCTGATGCTAGGGACTGAACACTGTTGCCCTCTTGTGGTGAAACACTAATACTATCTAGTTAAAACATCTGCTGATTATAACAGACACAGATTTCTTTGGGACAGAATCCCATTGTCTCATCTTTGACCACAGTTAATCATTTGGGTAATCATTGGATATCCGCTCTCTCCAAAACAATTCATCAAAATCTGTCCAGTAGTTTTCTTTTAATGTTGCTGTCAGACAAACCTACGGTGACTCAGAAGGGTTGAAACACACACAAAAGTTACAACACGAATGCAAAAAGATTGCAACATAAATGAAGCTACAGCGGAAGTGCGGAGAACAGAAAGAACTTTATTCTTTATTTTTGCTAAACTTTCCAACTCAATGTCTTTAACTTGCCCACTCCACATCTGTCCATCTGTGCCCTTGAAACAAAGCCTCATCTTCAGACCGCTCCACTCTTCTGTTGTGGCTTTATTTCTGTTGTAGCTTCACTTCTGTTGCGATCTTTTTGCATTCATGTTGTGAGTTTTGTATTTGTTTCGACCTTTGTGGGCCACCGTAGAGAGCTACAGACAGATAAATGCAGGTAAAAACATAATCTCTTTAGCAGAGGTAATGAACACTGACCTCACTTTTGCACATTCAAGAGTACTCATCAACTGATTGACCAAAAACAAAACAAAACAAAAAACTGCTATGGCTGCTACAAATAGAGAAATACACGAGGAGAAAGCAAATACCTTGAAAACGTAAAGCATACCTGAAGCAAAACCGATGCTGAAATATGGGCAGAAATTGGGTTTACTGACACATATATACTGTTGGTGCCTTATCGCAACACCAGGGAAGTCCAATAAACAAAGCCTGAACACAATAAACAAAGCCTGAAGGAAGCCAGCAGCATGGATGCCTGAGTTCAGCAAAATCATGACTTCAGTCCCACAGAGCACAGAAACCCAGTGAAGGTGGCATCACAGAGTAAATATAACATAACCAACACAGAAGTAGCGACTACATGTCGAACACCAGAGCTCCATTGTCTCACTGAATGGAAGTGGTCCTCTTTAGCCTGTGCCTGATGTAAAAAACAAGCCTTGTATCTTTGTGAATTAATTTGTTTCACAAATAAATAGATCAAAGCATTGTTTTGTCTTTCTTATTTCGTGAGTTAACAAATGTCAGAGCCTGAATGTTTACATATTCGCTTAAAAGAGTAACCATGGTGACACCTGTAACTTTTTGCATGTATATTTTGAGAAATGAAAAATACACATAGTAGCTGTCTGATAAAATTGATTATATTATGGATATAATGTCATTTCAGTTCACCTTTTAATGCAGAAACACCTCCAGGTCATGATATACAAAAATCCTACTGTCACCATGCACACATAACACAATGTTGGTGTTGGTGTGCACACTCATAAACACACTGATACACACACACAGTGAACTGTGACTCCACACACCACTCTGAATGCCACACTGAGCTGATCGCCCTGTTCAAACAGACTTCTCTCTGCTGCATTCAAATGTCAAACTGTCTCACCGGGATGCTCTCTTTAACCGACATATGTCACCCTCCAATTTGCCAGTGGCCACCGATGCCTATTTTTTCTTCTGTTAATTGCTTCAGGCGTTTGCTCCCACCATGTTTCCCTTTTTTTCCCTGGGATTAGAGTGGCATGGGGCCCCAAAGATTTCCCGGCCTCCCCTGATGAGTAGATACAACCTGGAATAGAAAACAGACCCCAGGGTGTCCGCCAAGTGACACATTCATAAATGTCAATAAGGGGTTGCATCAAATATAGTCAATAACACAATTTAGACCCTAGAGACTCTGCAGAAAAAACACAGGGGAAAATTTTAATTTTCAGCTCATTCTTCCTTGTACTTTTCTTTTTTATTTTTTTTATACCTGGTACTTGTGAACAACCTTGATCAAGCAAATAATTTCATCCTGTTACCACTCTATGCAGCGACAGAGGACAAAGAACACAGAGGTGTGGTTGTCAAGGCAACATGGTTACACAAGGCAAAAGGCAGATGTGTGCGCATGCACTCTTGCACATACGCACTCACTCAGTCTCAGTCAATGACAGCTTTGCCTGGCTTGAGGATATTCAGTCTGTGAGGACTCTGGGCAGTGTTACAGTATTGTCATTAGAGCAGATGGAAGGGGCTGCGTGTAAGGCTAAAGATACGAGCACAAAACACAGAGGACTCTCTGGCTGAAAGACATGACGCACAAAAAACAGACACACAGAAGTACTTACTGTCCCTGCATGTACTGCATGGTGCACAGTACTGCCCAGTGCAGACCGGCTGAACATGTGCTCTGTGTGCATGATCAAAAAGTCTTTTTTTCTCCTTTTGAAGTAGGACTCTGCTCACAGCATAATTGATATTATGAAATTAAAGTGTCACTTCAACTAAATCAGAAAAATTACTTTCCTTTCTTACCTTAAGTGGTATCAAGCCATGCAGGTCATTTACCCTGGTGTTCTGATAGTTGTTTTATTTATTTATTTTTGTAGTCCATGTCCATGTACCTGATATATAGATTTTTGAAACACAGCACACATATGTGAGAAATAAATTAAGGACAGATCAATAAAGAATTTGTAAGTATTTAACTGGAAAGCAGAGAGCGCAATCTTCTGCTCAGGCCTATTCCAGCTGTACTGATGCTGTAGAGACTGAACACTGTCGCCCACCGGTGGTGACATAGTGACAGTCAGCATCACAGTCAAATGCAGGTAATGACTTAATTCATGAAACAGATCCTAAATGAATCATGTAAAGAGGCAAGTGTAGATGGTATGGTGGTCTTTTGGTGCTCTCTCTGTAAAAAACTTGAATGTCTTCTTGTTAGTTTTGAAAGGGATGCTTTACCTCAAGGGTTAGTAAATGTCTGATGCTCAGCAAAGGAGGAAAGAGTGAATCAGGAAGAAAATGATTCCTCTGGCTGTATTCACTGCCCCAGCACTCTAGAGTTAAACCAAGGTTAATTAATTACACAGCTGTTTTGTTGATTCATTGTAAAAACATTTTTTTTCAACAGATAAATACTAACATTTTACTGGTATAATTTTCTCAGACCTAAATATTTGCTAGTGTTTTAATTGTGTAATAAAAAAGACAACACAACAATAAAAATGCAGCTTTATAAAACTCCTATGTTGGAATAATATATCCTCCCCCGGGCCTCTCTGTGCATTGATTGACATTAAAAACTAAATGGAGGACCAACTGACTCCTTAGCGTAAATATACAACAGCACAAACCACAAAAATGTTCACATTAGTTTTGATGGATATTGTATAAGGAAATTAATGAATACATTGTCAGTGTAAAGTACAGTAATTTTGCTGAATGGCGGGTACTGAATGTTCTATGTTCATTACACCTGTAATCTCAATAGCTGTAAACTAGCAGTATATTAGCATAAACACTGGCAGTGGGAGGAGATGATATATTTCTCCTTTCCACTTATAGAAAATAGTCATAATTACCATAACCAGAAGTAACTCTTCTGACAATATACACATGTTTCATATTAAGCCTGAACAAATGAGCACAGTCGTGTTCTCCTCTCAAGGACATGAAGCTGAGGATCTTAACATAGAAACACAATCGGCTTTTCCTCAGTGACCTGGTGAACAGACCTGTTGTATAAGACACCTGCAAGGCAAAGTTTTTTTTCAGCACAGATCTATTTTCTCATTTTCCCTCAACTACTTTTGCATTTTTAACCTTGCACTGTGCACTGCGAGCAATATGCATTGTTTAGTAAAACTTTTGAAACAGTGAGAGTCACACTGGTTAAGGCAGGCTAAGTTTATCCTGCACTAGTTAGAAGTGGCTGAAGATTTCAGTGCAGTGGTTTGAAGCTATATAATTAAGCCTGGTAAACACATGTGTGCACATGCACACAGAGTCAAAGTTTGAAGAGTTCAGTTGGAAGAGTAAAGATGCAAGTAAGCAAATGAATTGAGCCGTTCTCTCTTATTGATCTTGGTAATTAGTTTTCTGTTACTGCTGTTACTACTGAGCCGCAAAGTGAAACACTCACAAACAGGAGAAGTTAGTTTGTTAGGAAATTTAATTTGGAAAACACTGGCTTCACCGCACTGCATCTAAAAGAAATACAAGAAGGGACATCAGCAGACAACATAATAGTAATTTAACTAACTTAAAATTTTTCATTTTACTTATTTATTCATTTATTTTTGCCAAAACAACAGCTAGCTTTCTGTAGTATGTATCGGTATAACATCGTTGCAGACAGTAACAGAGGGTTTGGATGTTGTGCTCTCACACAAAACTCAAAAACACATGACAAACCCAACAAACTGCTCAATCACACTTAAAAGAAATGATTACCAGTTTATCAAATTGTTTAAAATGACCATCTTAATGAATCTATTTATTGACTTGAGCCAGCAATTAATCATCTGTCTGGTATCAAATGAGCTCATTAGCTTCAGGAAGATTTTTAAATATCAATTTTTCACATTTAAACAGTGAAAAACTAATCACCAATATTGTGAGGAGATGTTTTCTATTTATATTTTTCAAATTAGCTTTGTTCTAGAAAAAAAAGCTTTTCCATTTATTATGACCATTTTCTGCAGAGAGATGATTGCTATAAGGCTGCAGATATAATCTGATGTAACCTGTTATTTGACTGTGAATAATTTACAGAGTATGACTTAGCTGCTAAATGATTTAGTCTGGGCATTAAATTCATGCACTTGACAGAGACATAATGTCACGCAGTGAAAAGGTTACCGCTCCTGAGCAAAGTCTATGTTGATCACATAGTTGTTGTTGTTTGCCTTGTTTATTTAGAGCATGGTATTTTTTGTATTGAGGGTAGCTGTATTTCTTTATTGCCTAATTGTTAAAAAATATATATATCTGCTACAAATCATTTCTAATAATAGTCTCTGGTGAATGGGAAATATAACTAGTGATTTATTCTGCAGACCTTCATGTTAAATTCCACTTTTTTAAAGAACAATCTTTTTTTTTTTTTTACTGCCCACATTTGTGCTTAGAATTGACCCACGTCCACCATCAGTGTGCAAATGTACTGAAATCATCCTGCACGCTTTCTGCAACAACAAATTAACAAGATTGCCGATCAAATGAACATAGCAGTAGTGCAAGTGCTCTTCTCTGAGGTTATTTGCTGTTGTGGTTGAATGACAGTCAGGTGTTAAAGAGAGAAGGTGCCAAAGGGCCAAAGGCAGAGCTGCAGCTGTAGCAGACACTGCTGCCGCTAATATGCAGTGAAATGGTTACAAGAGATGGGCCATGCAGCTCAGTGAACTGTGATACAACCAAAAATAAACAATTTGATCGGACAATTTTTACTGGGATTGTGACAGGTTAGATATTTATCAGCTCACCTGTCCAAGCCAAATTTGAAAATGGACTTTTTGTCCATGTTATATTTGGAGTAAGTCAGGTAGGTCTGCACTGAGGGGATGAACAACAGTCATGTAAGCATGTATTATATTTCTCCACTGATTTATTTCAATTTTGTTGTTCACAAGTTTGTTCTCCAAGTTATGCTCAAGTCCCACCTGTCAGAATAGTTTTAGCCATATATGGTAAATGGTAAATAGAGTACATTTATATAGCGCTTTCATGACCTAAGCTAGGTCCCAAAGCGCTTTACAAGGCAACTCATTCACCCATTCACACACACACTGACACACCAATGGCTACCGAGCTGCCATGCAAGGGGCTAGCCACCATTGGGAGCAACTTAGAGTTCAGTGTCTTGCCCAAGGACACTGTGGACAGGAGCAGCCGGGGATCGAACCCAAAACCTTACGATTCATAGGCGACCCACTCTACCATCTTAGCCACAGCCGCCTGTAGTGAACAACATATATATGGTGAAGGTGTAGTAAATTTGTGATTCAACAAGTATCTATTCAGTCGGTGCCCTAGGTGACAGCTTTCCAATAACGTGAACAAAATGTGAACAAAATGTTTAATATCAAGGTTATTTTGTCTCATGACTGTAAATACTTAACTATACACTTAAAACTATTAGTGTACGAGCAGCAAGAAAATGGTAACAAATTCATTAATTTCCTCCTGATGAATAAAAGAGGTGCTGTAGAAAATAATTTTCAATTTTCAACTCTGGCAACAATGTGTTTGTGTCTCAGTTCTGTCTAAGTGTCTTGAATTTGCGTCTAAACGGCTGCAGATGTTATAAGAAGTCAAAATGTGTGTCAACAGAAAATGCAGGGGCTCGGTCACAGATCAGTACACATGTGAGATGACTCTTGGATATTGTGTGCGAGCCCAAAATGAAAAATGCAAAAGGTGTTTTTTATTTTTTTTTCCCCCTGCAGAGAAATAATCAATTAATTACAGTCAATTTTAAGGCCTTTTTAGTGGTGAGTGAAATTTGTCAGAAATAAAACTTAAACAGCATCCATTGGTCTCCTGTGCAGCACATTTCTTATGTTTGTCAAGCTTCATTAATCTCCCCTTCAATCGCATCCCGAGCAGTCCTTGAAAATACTTTCCACTTTCACAACTGGCCCTTGGAGGCACTCTGAGAAATGTTGCAGGAGAGAGGGAGAGAGAGGGAGAGAGAGGACTTGGTGAGAGAGGTGATGGGAAAAAAAACCCCTCTGATTGATTTTCCCATCATGACTTGAAATAGCATATTTATTGATTGCTTATAAGGAAAGGGGAGGGGTGAAGGGTGAAGGTTGCTGAGGAATGGTGTGATGTTGGTAAAGGCACTCAGCCTCTTCTCTCAGCTCATTCAGGTCAGTGCAGGTCTGCTGAAATGTTAGGACACCATCACTTCTGCTACATGACTGCAACATGACATTTTTAAAACGAATTTACATTTGTAGTATTCAGCAGATTGATGTTCTTACACTTTCTGTCACAAAGCCAGAAGTAATTAGCTCCTTTAAACAGGAAAGAAAATGTAATAGGTTTATATTTTGTGGTTTGTTTAAAGTTTGTTTGATCTCTACTGCAAATGTGAAATGTCAAACTTCAGAGTGCAATGCGATAGTACATATGTTTGTGAAGAAATATCACTTGACTGGTTAAAACAAAATGCAAATGTGTGCACAATAGAGGAATCTTATCATAGACTGTAAATCGAAAACAACCACTTGAAATGGATGAAACCAGCGTTCAAAAATTAGACCAATGTAGATAGATAGATAGATAGATAGATAGATAGATAGATAGATACTTTTCAGTTTACATAACAAACATGTCTTTGGACTGTGGGAGGAAAAACCAGAGCACCTGAAGAAAACCCAAAAATGCATTTTCAATTATGAAATACAATTTTTTTTCACGAGTCATTTGGGTGCCATTAGCTAAAGTCACTTCTTCTTATTAGCGATCTGGGGGTCCATCTGAAAATAATAATAATAATAAAGTCGATAGTATGTCTTAAAAAATCCAGATCTCCAACAGCCCAAACTCAAGTCTCACACACATTGAGTAGCATCCTCGAGTTCAATGGTCAGACCCGCCTCCTCGCTCCTCCCTTCATGTCCAAATATGGTCACTTCTGGCTCCAAACAACCAATATGTTTACATGCAAACTCCTGGCTTCAGTGTATGGGTTTGAGTACACTAATACATTTTTAGGTGGTGTAACAAGTCTTTCAAAATGCAGCCAGATTTGATTGTTTCATAAAAGATTTGCAAAGATCTTGCAAAGAGGGGTGGGCAATCCTGGTCCTCGAGGGCCGCTATCCTGCATGTTTTAGATGCGTCCCTCTTCCACCACATCTGATTCAAATGACCAGCTCATCATCAAGCTCTGCAGAAACCTGATAACGATCCTGGTCATTAGAATCAGGTGTGTTGGAAGAGGGACACATCTAAAACATGCAGGATAGTGGCTCTCTAGGACCAGGATTGGGAACCCCTGATCTAGATGATGCAGTTGGTATTCAAGCAAATGCTGCATGGATACAAACACCGTGCATGGATGATGGTCCTGTCACTATACAAACTGTCTTGACAACTTGATTAACTTCTGTGCTTGCCAGCTCATATCAATTGGACATAAAATTGACATCTCCAACCCTCCATTCATCAATAATCACAGACACGGCAGGATAAGCACACTTCATCTATAATGTCATCCCAGATTTACATAAGGCATTATTTTGTTGTTTTTTTTTTAGTCTACAAACCCTCAGAAATGTTATCACGTGTTGAGTATTCAACACATTTCATTTTGGGACATTATTTTTGTCCCTGTGTTTTTTGTTTTTTCCACACTCACTCTGACATTTCTGTAGGAAATACTGCTTAAGTTCAACAGAAACAAGGTCAGAACAAAGCAGCGTGCATCCCACTCTTTCCAGCTGTTAGAAAGAAATTGCTTGGTATATTCTATATTTCCTTTCCACCTATGTGCTACTTTTGTGTGGAGAGTGAACTCGGACTGGCCTTTGGCTCCTGGCCATTGCGAATGAATTAAAAATTTCACTCATGAGGATATTTGCATGCTGAAATGATATTATTTGGGTGCCCCGATGCAGCCGACTTAGCTTGCTGCTCTTTGAGTCCCAAAGCTCCAAAAGTTCCTGTCAGTGATTGACACAGAGTGAATTGCAAAAAGCCTTTAATGCCAAAAAGGATTTCAAATATCCCAAAGCAAGAAAAAAACAATCTTTATAATCCCAGAATCATTCAGCAGAATTCAAATTGCCATTTTAAGTACTATATATACCTCACAAGTCTCGCACAAACGAGGACTTTCCTCACTGTTTGTGTATTCCTGAGGCGTATTTGTACACAGTTAAAAGGGCAAAACCTCAAAAGCATAAAATGTCTGGTAGAAGGCGGTACATTGGGGCTGATAACCTCCATTAGGCAGCCACATGCAATCAGTTGCAGCAGTGGACGTATCTCTTACTCGAAAATCAACTTTTTTCTGTCTCTCTTCTGACATTTTTGTTGATATGAAGTGTAAAAATTACACTAATTAGAAACTTTAAAACCCTGTCACTTGCATTTTCACAGTGTTTCATAGTCTTAGTTGCTTTAGTTATGGATGCATTATGACTTTGTACCAAGATATCCACACAAATCAGTTAAGTTTCACTCAGTGGTCAAAATGCTACAGGTTACTGTAAGGATGTTAGAAATTTAATGTACTGAAACGAAAGCTTAACCTCCACATACTGGCCAACTCTGCACAATGACAAGCTTCCCAACCCAACCTCAATACATTATTCAAAGAATTAACATTGAATTTAGTTGAAATTTGAATAGCTTTGTGTGTGTGTGTGTGTGTGTTTGCACTCTAATCACTGACCCCTCACACTTCTGACAAACCTCACTTCCTAACTTGTCCTCAAATGCTTCTTTAACCTTTGCTTTTACCTGATCCTTTGATCTTAACCTTCAAAACTCAATTACAGTGAATATGACTCTAGAAGTACTTTCAATATAAGGAAGCAGAGCACCAGCCCCATTGATGTTGATGGCTCAGAAATAAAGATCCATTGTATTTTAATCCACTGCCTGCTTTTATTTGCAATTCAATACTTCCTTGATGGCGCCACAGATGGACTCAAATGGAGCTGCGGTATCAAAGGAAGCTAAATTATTTTATGCTACATACGATATAGGGTGGTATAGTGATTGGAGAGTCCATCCTTGAATATATATGAGCTGAGGTTCAAGGTTCAGTACTTCAAGGATCTGGTGAAGCTGTTCGTTCTAGTGCTGCTGAAAGGGCCATTTTGCTGCTGACCGTGTGCTTTGACCTTGTTGTGGAGAGGGCAAGTGAATGACTAATTTTCCCATGGGTGATGAGGGAATTTTAAAAAGTAGGGTCTAATTGGCAATTGCAAAGTCTAGACTGAAGGCCAGAGGCTATAAGGCCAGAGCTACCTGGCACATCCCATCTGAGGGGAAACAACCTCACAAATTTTGAATAATCCCCAAACTGCCGTTTAAAACTATTATCTGAAGATGTGCGTTTATGCAGTTGTTTTTATTCTCGCCATGTTTGTCTGTTTTATTCCTTTTTTAATCCTCATCAAACTCGCAACTGAATTAATTACATTATTAGTCTGTTTCTAGGCTTTGTTTTTAGGGTTTTATTTTGTGTATTCTTTTGATAAAGCAGTTCAGTAAAAAGAAGAAGGAAATATTAAATGGGAATCAGAGATTATCCAGATTTTTAAAAGGACTTTCATGCATTAATTGTCACAATTTTAAAAGCTTAGATTTAATAACACATGTCAATCATTTTGTTACCCTTTTGGCATTAATGCTAATATGTCATTTCAGAGCTTGTTTATAGATATACTGCAATGCTAGCTATTGGGTTGTCCATTCCTCACTTGTAAGAGACATGTGTCCCTCAGGTTATAAACCTCTGTGTGACTTGTTTGAAGCAGTGGTATTTAATCCTAACCTCGCCATCTTTTATACCGAGGCAGTTTGCAGGTCTTCCCCCAGTGAGGTAAGGACAGTAGTTGGTGATGGACATAGGATCTAACACAATCAGGCTGTTGTCATGATTCCCTTAGGGACCTGCTTTATTCACTTGCTTTTGTCTGTTTGAATTCCCTGATATATTCGCATAGCTGTGCCCTGAGGAGGGAGGGATTCTTGATAGGCCGTCTTGATATTCCTCTCATAAAAGAGCCCAGAGGCCGACTCCAGACGTGGACTGGCGAGAGGGACAGAATGGTTATTTCATAGGATTGGTCAAAGACGTTAAAAGTTAATGTCCCCAAGGTCAGCGGCGGGTATTTCTGATGAGGAGGCTGATTCCACCATTGCAGATCTCACATTCCCGATGCAGACTGACCACAGCATGCAGCCCAAAGCATGTGAAATGGACTCTGTGAATTCCTTTGAAGATGATTGCTCGCCCAGAGGGAGAGGTGCAGCCCTGTGTTTTTGTGGGTCTGCATTGATGCTTGTGTCTGCGTACTCCAATTTACTTTTGTGACTTTCAGAGATGGGAGCCGTAATGTTTGGTGGTTGAACGTGACAAATCACAGGATGTGGAGCGAGCAGACGTGGTGAACATCCACTGCTTTAGTGACACTGAAACGTGATTTAACTCCTCTCATATATTATGCCATTATTACATGGGCTTTCTTCCTGTGCATGACTCCAGCTACAAAAGGAAGCACAGAGGTGAGAAATGTTCCAGTCGGACTGAGAACCAGCCGGGCCCTCTGTGACTTTTTGAGCCGAATGTCTCCAGCTGATCTGATGAGATTACACCTTAGGAATGGGAAAATTCCCCACCCCGCGACTTACGTTTTTCATCTCATCAGATACCTTTCTTTAGGTGTGGGGAGAGAGATAGAAGAAGATCCCGACAGAGAGGAGTAAAAGAGGAAAGATGGGAGAATGATAGAGTGAGAAGGACGTATGGGGAGGAAGAAAAAGAGTGGAGATGGAAAATGACAATATAATATGATTTGATTTGTGAGCCTGAATGGATTCTCAGTGCCCATTTTCTCAGAGAAGAGAGGGAGAACAGAGGCAGGGAGGAGGAAGAAGACAGAGGTAGGTGGAGGAGGTGGGTGGGGTGTGAACAGCAGAGCTATGGAGTTCATTTAGCACCGGAGCTGTGAGATGGCTTGACAGCTGCTGGTGGAGGCATTAGGCTGCTCACTTTTGTCCAATTTTGCTCTTTTTCTCCCCGTACCCCTCTCTGTTCATCTCTCTTTCTGTGTGGGTCTAATAGCTGTCTTTGCCAAAACTGTAGAGTCCGTCACTGCTACATATGTGCTGCCTATGGATTTTATAATAATGGGATAAAAAAAAAAAAAGACAGCAAGTTCATTAACTGTCCACCAGAATGGCTGCAGGTGATGGACATTTTAGACATTGCAAATGAGAAAAGTCTGTTTCCTGGAAAAGTTTGGTAGCAAAGTGACGTACTACACCTGTCACACCTGCTCTGCAGAAATGATTGACAGTAAAAAATTACAAATAAATTTAGATGAATTGGATATCCATCCACTGTTGTAAAATAAGGAAACTTGCTCTGACAAAGTGACAGGAAGAAAAAAAAGGAAAAGACTTTCAGGGAGACTTGGTTAGCAAAGAAATACCTCTGTTAAAAGATGGACTATCTGTAGTTTAGTGCATAATTAACGAGCATCCTTTAATTGTTAATTTCTTACACATTTAATTTGAGGTGAATGACCCTTTTAACTTACCATATCAAGCAAAGTATGTTTCCATTTGTGCTTTTGCATACGTATAGTATGATAATCCCTACACTGCCGATGTGGAGTAAAACTATGCCCTGAATCAAAGTGAATCCATTTTCAGCCTCCACTCCAACAGAATGACAGTAGTTTTTACTAGCAGCTAAGAAGCAGCCATAATTACTTCTTTCAAGGACCTGAACCCTCTCAGAGAGGAGCAAAACAACATTACCTTTCAACAAATCTGTCTGTCTCATTCAGTTCCCTCTGCTGTCTCTCTCAGAGGATCAGTGATGTAAAAAGCTGAGCAATATTTTCAGGAATACTCAACAAAACACAGGTATAAAAATAACCAGATACAATGTAAATACAATGTTTTTGTCCAGAAATATTGGAAGAAGTGAAGGGAGCACTGTGGTATACAGAACACAGAGTGATGATGCTCTCATCCTGTCAGTGTCATATGACAAAGATAGATCATTCAAACCATGCTGAGAGTTGAAATTAAAAGCCCCCGTATCGTACATAGATCGGTTTGCAAAAAAAAAAGATTAAAGAAGATTTAAGATTATTTTAAAGTAAGCTATGCTCTTCCATCTGTTTTGCAGGCGTCGTCAATCTTATAGTCGTTCATTTAGTTTTGATGAAGAAAAAAGCGCTAAACGTGGACAAGAGAAAAAAAAATACTTCTTTTTGGACATAAGGAGTAGAAGAAATTGTCAAGTATGGTCAAGAGAAAGACTTCAAGACTTTGTCTGAGCAGCTTGATGCTGTTATGAGCACAGGGATTAACAAAAAAAATTAAAAAGGTACCATAGCTAATGTGGCCACAGATGAAAACCCATAGTGTAGTTTGAACACTGCAAAAACACCTACAAGCTCATCTCCAAGGTGGTACAACAGTCTCTGTTTCCTTTGAAGAAGACCAAGGGCGAAAGATGAAAAGACAAGAAGTCTGATTAACTTTTGATAAAATGAATGTTGTTGAGAGAGATGAACAAAAGAGTTTTTGAAAAGTAAGACGCAGAAGAAAACATGCAAAGAAAAACAAACACCATCACCACTGTGAAACATGGAGGCTCTGTTGTATTGTGTGAAAATGCTTTGCTGATTTTTTTTGGGTCATTTTTGTTATTCCATTTTTATGAAAATTATATGTTGCATCTAAAATCAAAAGCAAATATTAAATATGGAATAGTGAATGTTGGATGCCAATTACTAGTTAGTATCAGTTTATTTTGGAAAAATGTCGGTGGTTTTACTGACCAGCTCACACCATGGGCCAACTGGGCCACACAGGGAACTTTAATGAAGCTGATATGATTTATAAACAGACAGACCAAACTCCAGAATGAGACAAAAACAGCAAACTGGGGAGAGTGGTAACGGAGAGAGGACCAGACATGACTATATACAGAGGGGAACAAAAGACTAATGAGCTGCAGGTGAAACTAATGAGAGCAGACCAGATAATCCCAAGGGAGGAAAAAGGAACTAAAACAGGAAGTAAAACAGACACACGGGAACAGACTTTAAAAAATAAAACAGGAAACAGATCATAGAAACATATGATGATAACGGGTTTTCTAATCTTGTTTGGAGAAATAAGCAAATTATTTTCAAAACCATTTCCATTGTTGTAATGTCTTTTTCAGCCAGAATGATTAAGTTCCCACAACCCTGCAGATATACAGTGCAAGTCTGTGTGAGTCTGTGCATCTCTCTCTCTCCCTCTTTATCTATTCATTATTACTGACTAGACCTTGAAGATATACTTAATCTATACATTTGTATTTCTGAATTGCTTCCAGGACGGCAGCAGCTCTGAGAGCAGACTCAAGCACTGAAGTGAACTTGCTTACTTTTATATTCACACCTCGTTTGTCTCCTTGTGTTGTCTCCTAATCAGGTGGTGTCTCTTTGTGCTGTTTTGCATTGGTCATTAAAAACATCTCAAATGTGTGCACGCTTGCCTCTTTTAATTGCCCGCTAGATACATGTCCGTGTCGTCCAATGAACCAGCACGTGTTCATTTATGTTGTGAGAGTGTAAAAGTACCCGTCTGTAACGGCAGACAGTGTTGTTCTACTTCGGTGTAAAAAGGGGTCGTGTCTGGCAGAAGGAGAGGCTATTATGGCTCCTTTATGGATTATGAGGCAGGAGTGTGACCCTTATCTCAAGGTGAATGTCAGTAGCTGCCCTTGTCGCAGTCCATCACAACACTGTTCCCTATTACATTACAGGTGATGGCCCTGGCAGCATCTTATTGCAAACAATATCCATCTTAACAAGACGTTTTATGTAGTAATGATCCTTACAAATCTTATTTCCCTAAAAAAAACACGTGAAAAATTATAATTTGGAAGTGAGGTGATTTTATTTTCTTCCAGTGCAGCTTGTTGCAGAACAAGCGGTGATAACAGAGCAGATCCCTCAGTTTCCATATCAAATATGATGTCATTGAATTCAGGAAAGTTCTTGACGCAGTGTGCTTTAGACCAGAAACAATTGGGGTTCCCACCTCACAGATGGATGGTTGAAGGAGATGAGAAGTATTGTGGGGCTAATTACTACACTGACCTGCAAAGTCTTTGATGCAGAACTAATCTCAAATTAAAGTAAATGTGGAGATTATCAGGCTTTTGGAAAGGAATGTGATGCGCACACACACACACACACACTTTCCAGGTTTAATTAATACAACCTAGGAGACCTTCATGATCTGGGAAACACCCTTCACTAATTAGAGATAATAATTAGTACAAGGCATTTCTATGTGTCCTTGTCTGTTAAACATGGAGGAGATATAGCAAAACACATAATGATCAATAACTGATATTTTCATTCAACAGCACAAAACTTGTAATAAATGTTTCTTCATGGTTGTTGTGCTGTTTGTTTTTCCTTTTCTGTGACCAGCAGTCAGTTTCAGCGAGCAGGTGCAATTTAAAGTTGTGTGTTTCAGTCCTGGATGATCTTGTGACACTGGTAACAGCAGCTGCTTTGCACAGACAGGGTTATAGCGCGCACACACACACACACACACACACACATCACACTGTGACAAATACATTGCATTTCTTGTGACTTCTACACAATAGAAGCGACCTCGTGTTTTGCCAGTTGACTATTTTTAATCTGACTTAAACAGTGCAGCTTTGACACAGTCTGAAGACAGTGAACAGTACACACTGAGGCTGCTTTCAGTAAGAATCAATTGTACACTGTAAATTCTTCTGGTACCAATAAACAATACTATATGAAGAGGTAATTATTGATTGTCCTGGATACTATCAAAGTGCAGTTTGATATTGTTACGCCCCAGCTAGGGGACATAACATGAGAGGCCCCCATCTTCCTTCAAGTCCCAAGTAGCCACAAGAACAAATCGGTATAAATGGTAAACAATGTGTATTTATTTACAATAATGAGATAATATAACTGAGTCAGACTTCAGGGTGGATGGACTTAGGCCAAAATAACAAACCAAAGAATCCTGTCTAGAACGTAAACAAATAACCTAACAACTCCGGGGAAACACATGACAATGACTTACCTCTCTAACTAAATAAACAGGAGAAAACTGAGGTTAACCAAACTGGCAGTCCACCCCTACCACTCAACACAAACTAACACAAAGGATCATGCAAAAGAAATGGCGCATTTACACTGGTACCTACTCACTTGGCTACGCCTCAGATTGCTCGGGATCAGCCCCCCTCAGTTGCATTTACATTGCCGAGGATAGTCCTTCCTCCGTGTAGCTGGCCGTCACTCGTGACATCATCTTTTATGCGATTCTTTAGTTTCTGACCGTGACGTCCAGCTCCTGCTGAATTTTCTCATCGGCGACTAATGACAGAAAGGTTTGCACCTCGTCTTGAGTCCATGGTGCAGGATTTCTAACAGCTGCCATTTCTCTTCTTGTTGTTATTTCAAACACACAGTTTGCCGAAGATTTAAAAATGGCGTGTTTGCGGGTACAGATTACGTGCTGCGCATGATGACACAATGACACAGTGATGATTCCCACCAATAACATTTTAGTACCTGCTCCGACCTGACCAAGTACTTTTTTTGGAACCACAGGAGAGGAGGTAGGAAAAGTTGTACCAGGTACCAAGTTCCAGGTACTTTTTTGCCAGTGTAAATGCACCAAAACCAAAGCGAAGCGAGTAGGTACCAGTGTAAATGCGCCAAAAGAACCAGGTGGCTGGATGGGAGAGGAGGGAGATGAGGAATGCCACTGCCCGCCGGTGTCAGACATCTTGGCCCCTTATATATCAGGTGCAGTCCTCAGCTGCAACCAATCAGAGACTGAAACCAGACAGCTCCTCCAATCACAGCCTGGCTGTGGCACACACTAAGTTACATAAGAACACAGAATACACAGAAAGTACTTGCACAGGATAGCAATCACAAACTTATGATGACAATCGTAACAATATTATGTACATCCTAATCACTTTATCTGATGTTGTTACGTCATATACGTCAGCGGTCTCCAACCTTTTTTGCATCACGGACCAGTTTAATGTCAGCATTATTTTCACGGACCGGCCTTCAAGGTGTGGCGGATAAATACAGCGAAAATAATATAACACGACCGGCATAAAAAGTTGTCCCCTTTGCAAAGAAGCTCTCCAAAGACGTTTGTATTTTATTCATTTTCACTAGTTTGCGGGCTTATTGTTTTGGCTAACGTGTCTGACGTTATATGTAATAGGTGATAAGTTTTATCATGTAACCAAGACACGCGTATTGACGAGTCAAGAGGCAATGGCAAAAGTTAAGTTGAAGAGAATCTGGTCGTTCCTTTCAAAATAAAATATCTTTCAGACTCTAACAATCAATGCAACAAAAGTTATATTTTTATTTATTATTATTTATGCGGCCCGGTAACAACTGTCCCACAGACCCGTACCGGTCCCCGGCCCGGTGGTTGGGGACCACAAATATACATGGTTCAGACCTTTAGTGGTAAAATAAAAAGGTGGGTAAACCCTACCTTACCTCTCTATTGTGGACCCAAAAGGGTTGTGATGATGAAAAAATAATGCGACAAGCCTTTTCTTTCTCAGTGGAAACTCCTCTGATTATTGTATGTATGACAGGAGGACCAAATTAACAAAAGGTACATATTTAATTAAACTGGTGACTGACACAAAAAAGTGGGAGCAGATAAACCAAAGTCTGGACTACATCAATTCAAATGCGAGCAAGGTGGGCTAAATTAGGAGGATGCAGGAACACATAAATAAGACAAATTGGCAAAGAGAATAAAGGGAGGCAGGGAGTGTGTGTGTGGAGGAGAGGCTGATAAGAGGAGTGGAGAAGGGTGAATAGTGACAGACTGGTGAGATTCATTGGGCCAATCACACAAGAGGGAAAAGAACAAAGACAAAGTAAAGCAACGAGACAGGGACAGACTATAGACGATAAAACAGTGAACAAATCACACAAGAATCCATCACGTGTAAGAAAATACAAATGCAATGTTGTATTCTGCCAGTCATTTTACAGAACATGCTTCTTGATTATGGTTCGAAGCTAAAATCACTGTAAATTATGGCCCTATGGAGCTTATTATCTTGTATGTAGCAATACTGTACCTTGCCTTGGTGGCACTTCTTTAAATGTAACTAATCTGACAGTATATACTTTTGTTAATTTGTTGTCTTGCCACCATGCTAATTAATTTTTTAAAATGCCTTTGGCCAATCTCTCCCTGAATTTGTTGTCCAATTCTGTTTTTCAGCTGCACAATTGCTCGAAGGAAAAGACTTCAAAGGCTAAGTCCTGTCTTCAACCTTTTTTGGAAGTGTTTTTAGCTTGCTGCATAGCTATGTACCTGCAGGCATGGTGAGAGCAGCCGAGTCAGACAGCTTTTGAAACTAAAAGCCGCACTGTTAAAGTTTACCTTTTATTGATCTCTGACTTTTTTTTTCCCAGGTATGTTTTCCACACATTTTAGCTAAAATGGGAGTTGGAGCTGAGCCTCAAAACATTATTCTCAATTCCTATAGTAACCCCCCAAAAAAAGAAAAAATACAATTATTAATATGCCGTCAGCCTTTTATCTCTGACAGCTTCAGTCTCACATGATGAATGTGACATGCATTAACACGTGGCCAAATTCCTCAAACAAAACACTGCTGAGGATAAAGGATGAATAAAAACCTTGTGAGTTTATTTGACAACCAGAAAATAGGATGTATTGAGGAGGAGTGGTGAGAATTATGCATTACATCCAAACAAATAAATATAGGTGCTGTAGTCTGCAGCCAGAAATGTATTACTGGACACAACAACTCAGCAAATGAACATCTGTATGTTTCATTGTGCAACTTTCAGACAGTCTCCAAGTGTAAAGAGGCGTCTCTGCTCCCACAGTCTTCATCACTTCATTCTCTGGAAGCCAATATCAGAAGTAAATTCTCCACAAGGACAAATGCAGTGAGCCGTAGTTCATGAATCTAATAATCATCTCTTGATTATTTTGTATTTTTTTTTTTTTTCATGCAGCCATTGTGATGTGCATCCTGTAATTCTAATATGATTAAAAGCTGCCATGGGGAGGATTGAAAAATAAGGAAGAAAAATATTTTATTTTGCATATTACACATTCACATAAGGCAAATTAAACAAAACTGATTCATAATAGACTGTCCAATAAATGCTTTACCAATTTGGGCACTGAAGCAAACAAATGCACCAATTACCATTAAAAGTCGTCCTAAACTGCAGAGAAACTTAACAAATGGCTGACCTAATGGTTCATAAAACCTACTGTACTATATCATGGTTTTTACAATTGGGTAATTACTGAAATTGTGAAATTATGGTGATTACTCACATGTAGTAGTAGCATTATGGGTAGCCTGGTTTCAGATGAGAAACAAGCCATTTGTTTTTCAGTATATTGGCTTCTTATGTCTTCTTAAAATCAGTAAACTGCTCATTTATGTCAGTTATTAAGCTGGTTATGCTGGTGGTTTTCCTTATGAAGCCACTGCAGTCTTTCTTTGCTCTGGCCTGAGTTGAGGTCAGCAGGAAACTGAACTCAGACATGTTCCTCACTGAAGAGAAGCTCAGGCCTTGTCCACATGGATCATGATATCTCACAAAACAAAGATATTTTTCTACGATTTGGCCTGTCATCCACACGAAAACGCAGATTTATGTCATTAAAAACGATTCTTTTAAAAACCTCCGCCCAGAGTGAAGATTTGCGAATACTCCGTTTATGCGTCTGCATGTGGACATCAATAACTAAACTAAATAACTAAATCACTGCCTGCAACAAAATACATCCTGACGTAACAAATGCAACCTGTGTTTACGTATGGATGCCCATACAAGGGTTGTGGCGTTGTTTCTTGTCCAGGTGCTTTTTTTTTCTTGTTTGTTCTTACAAGCCCAGATACTGCTCCACATTCAAGAGCACAGATGAAGGACGACGTTAAGGATGGTTATTTTCCACCATCTTGTCAATCCACATCCAAGGCAGGTTCTCCGTCGAAGACACCGACACCGATTTTGGGTCAGACCAGGATGCATTACCAGTTGGTGGGAGAACTTTGAGACGGAAATCTGCGAAATGGGGAACTACTGCCACCTAAAGGTCTGGCATGCTTATAAATGGGCTTAAAAATGCACTTATGTGGTTAGGTATGGATGATTTATTTTTCTAAAAATGTGGACAAGGCCTCAGAATGACACAGAAGCTCAGGAAGAGACACAAAGACAAGCACCAACAGATGGTAACAGACACTTGGTGTTGACTGAGGACATGCTCAGGGTAAAGGGATGCTTGGCACTTACATATGTCGGATTTGGATGCAAACAAATCTGGAAGTTATGAGATGATATAGCTTACCCTGTGTGCATTATGTGAGCAACTCAAACCACATACACTACAAACCGCTAAGAATCTATGGCCCCAGTTTGATCTCAATCTATGTACATAGGTTTAGCTTCTGGTTCATCTGACAAACAAAGAGATAAAGAATTTTTTTAAAACAATGCTTGCACTACCAAAACAAGCAAAAGGCACAAGCTCAGCGCACAGTATAAGTTGATATGGAAACATGGGGAACTCTCCATGAACATTCATAAGACTGACACGCTGTCTGCACAGAAAGCATCGCGTGAGCAGCATGTTTAGCAGAGCTGCAGCATCTCAAAGTGCTCTGCTGTGTGTGTCCACACAGGAGGCGTTCAGGCGCAGTGTGGAGTGTAGGTCACCTGCGTTTCTGAGGCGATGACAGCCAAATACACAATGACAGTAGCTACGCACGTAAAACCGAGAAAAATAGACTTAACACCATTACGCGGGCAGTGTAGACAGCTGATTGAATAACACTGAAGCCTATTGTTCTGTCAGACAAGCAGGAGATGGACGACTCAAAAGCACGGCTGAAACGCTTTCTGTGTAAATACAGTGCGAGACACACTGTTAAAGTATACAGGTGGGGGAGGTCGTTTGACTGCATTAGCTTCTCACAACCGCAGCACAGAAAATGTTTATAATTTTGTCACTGGCCCACCATCAAACAGCCTGTCTGCTATCCTAACAGACCAAAGACAGTGAGAGTAGAGGTCATGATGTTTGTTGCCATTTTCACAAATGGATGTACATAAACCTGGTGCTAGACAGCTCTGAGAGAAATGTGCTGTTTGAACATGACTGATGTCCTTCAGGCACCTCTGGCAGTGCAATTCTACATTTGTAATATATGGTTTGGAATTAGCATAATTTCTGACCTTGTAGCATGTTACACTTAATGCAGGTACATTGGAGTCCTACAGGTTTGTTCCATTTATCACAGTGGGTGGCAGCTGCGTCAGAGAGCTGTTGATCAAACTGTGCACATGACCAGTGTGATGGTTATGATATTAACAAACAGCTAAGACAATGTTTAGGTAACTTTCAAATTTTCAATCTTGACTACCTCCATCTAGGAGGTTATGTTTTCTTGCATTGGTTTCTTCATTTGTCCATCTGTTAGCAAGACAACAGGAAACCTACTGTACAGGTAGGATATGACCATAGACTGTACAATAGAAATGGAAAAAGCAAACTGGTCTTAAAAATTGGGCCAAAACTCCAATTGACTTCAATTCAAAAACTGTCATTTTCAAACATAAAAATACCCAGGAAATACATTTTTTCACAAGTCCTTCCAATGCAGCTGCTAAAGTCAACTCTTCTTATTAGTAAACTGGATGTTTATCTGAAAAGAAAAAAAAATCCTTATTATGTAGTTATTATTATTATTATTATTATTATTATTATTACATTAGAGGAATGTTTAGGGTTGTTTGAATTGTTTGATCCACAGACCTGGTCTCCAGTGAGTCCAGCCCTAAACTCCAGCCTCATACACATTAGACAATATGAGGACACTGGTTCAGGGCAGAGTTCACTTTCCTTCATATCCAAATATCAAACTCTTTGCTCCAACATGTGAGTCCATAACCCAACAGCATTTGTCACATTAGACTCACCCAATCTATAAACAGACTATAGGTATTATCCAAGGGCCAAATGATGAAATTTTGGGCAAGATCAGAGGATAGGATCCAACCCCAAACCTCTATCTCTTTTAATGGGTGAACGATTTTCAATGAAATCCATTAAAGATGTGACTACATAAACTTGTTGACATTGTGACATTGACGTTGTTCATTTACAGGCTACCTTTAGATATATAGAGTGTCAGGGTATGACTCAAATGTGCACTGGGTGATAGGATGTCCGACAATGTAAAGAAAAGTCATAAGATAGTCACATGTACATGGATTACACTTTGGCAGAGGTCTGTGGTCTCTGCTCCTAGATGTCTGAAACAAGTATGATCACTAAACAAAACCCTGACAGACATCACCTTGTCACACCATTGTTCTTGTGACTCCGTAGTGACCAGACAAAGTAGGTGAAAAACCCACCTCAGCACTTCAGAGCCCAGATTGTGGGCGTTTAATCGACAATGTTCAATTAAAAGGTCCCATGTGGATTATGTGCCTGGATGTCACCATGATGGAATGGGAGTCCTCTTTAACCCCACAAGCAACGGTTTTCCACATCCATCCCAGAAAACCATGGTGTCTGCAGTTTTTCATTGTGGGCCAGCCAGACATTATACTTGATTGAGTTGTGATAGGATTGCTGATGAATCTGTACCGTAAAATCTTTTTATGCCGACTCTGGATCTGGGAGCCGATTACAAGGACCAGCCAGTGAAAAGATCAATATTATTGGAAGATGGCGATGATATTAAAGCCACACTATTGAAGTGGTTTTTCATTTTTGTGGAGATTTTGTTCGTTTGACCTCTTTGCAGACAACACGTGAAGAGTTACACTGTGTGACAAAGTGTAGGGTTTGAGGGTATAATTAGACCATAGTCAGTGGAACAAATGAGCAGTCAGTGCTCTTCAATTTATCTTTCAGTCAAAAGCTTGCTCAGCTCCATCTAAATATCAGCCAAGATGAATTGTAAAGGCATGTAATATGTCTCTCAGTCTGGAAAAACCCTTTTGCTTTTCAGGATGGATAGCTTCGTATACTGTATAGCCACTGTCTTGTAAAAATCAGATAATAACCCTTGTGCTCCACAGAAACATATTTATAAATATATGACTGCTTGAGTTCAGGTGCAGGGCATTTTTGTTTTTCGACTGCTGTGTGACTCTGAATTTTAGCAGCTGACATGATCTGGTTTGAGGCTTAGCCCCATTCAACCAGAGGTCTGGGCAGCAGGCTGTCCATCAATTTTGAAAGAGCGTGGCACGACTGTTTTCTACCACTGCTGGTTTCTGATGCTGCTTATTGTTCAGAAAGAGACACACACACACACAAAAAAAAGAAAAAACCCAAAACACTGACCACATCAAATAAAGAAACACTGGTGTCATCGGAGCTGAGATGTCTTTGCTTAAATCACTACAGTACTGTTTAAAAATCAATCATTCACTGTTTGGTGGGAGAGCTTCTGAGTGGAGTTCCTGAGCTATGCTTTGGAAAAGATTTTCTTTTGCTCTCCTCGCTTGTGTGAAATCCAAACAGGGAAGCAACAAGTGCACACATGCTCCCTTGGGACTGCCAAGACAATCTGGGAAATGTTGAGAATCTTTTACTGGAAAAAAGTCGAGGCGGCGTGTGGAAAAGCAGGTACATCAAAAAATAAAATCATAAATTTCATCGCAAATCGAACACCACATGCTGCAGATGAATATTGCAAAAAGTGGGGAACACATTGTACGGGGATAACAAATCCTAAGCATCTCAAAGCTGACGTGAGGCATGTAGGATGTCCGTGTAACACCTGAAATACACATTCAGCTTTCAGGCGTGCAGTAAAGGAGCATGGCACTTCAAAAGATTCGCAACGGGGACAACAAGTGTCCTGCAGGTAAGCAATGTGCCATGAGATAAACATACAAAGGCAGGATGAAATTCATGAAAGGAGTCTTGAAATAAGCCATAAACCAAACTGTCCATCTGTTTATTCCACCACATGAATGTGAATGAACACCTGCATGAAACACAGTGTGGGGTGTCTACTTCAATGCAAACCCAGACAAAGGAATGATCCTGTGTTTGTTGGCTATGGATGTTTCAAATTAAACAGTCGGCTGTTAACAGGTTCTAAGGACTCAAGAGTGTGGTACTTTGAATTTAAGAGCGTAACAACTAAGCTGCAATAGCATTTCTTTTTTTCCCCCTGCAATGTTAGCTACATGCCAATGGCTCAAAGTCTCAAATGAATTCATCCACATAAGTACACATTATGCCACGTTTTATTTTGAGACTCCTCATCAGGAACATCTTGCAAATGGCGGTCACTGTGTAATTACAGAATAGAAACAATCTTGGTGTTTCTCTCTATCACTGAATGCCAACATTTTTTAGAAAGTAACACTGAAGCACATGCTAATTAAACAAATGAAGTTTGGATTTTTTTTTTTTCCCCTTTTCTTTTCAATTAAGCAACTTTGTGTGCTTACTCTGTCTTTTAGTGGCCGCAGGACAGAAGGAAGCGGTTAAGGAAGGGAAGTAAAGTCTTGAATGCAAATTGAAATCCCCAAACAGAGGCTGCCCTGTGCCTCTGCAGCCAACACTCTCAACCTGAATTGCGTCTCAGTACAGTTTGGAGGACATCAGCCCTGCATAGAAAACTCCCAGGATAAAGCCTTAAGATAGCCTGGATTGCACACGCTGCCAAGAGCTAAGAATGATAGAGTGGTCTGTGTATTCACACTGTCTCTATCACTGGTATTATATGTTTTTTAGTCTGTCTCAAAGCCAGCCCTATAAAACTGGCCAAGGCGCTCTCTATCATAGAAACCATTTTTCACCACAGCACCAGTTTTATAGTGTTGCTCTGTCCTTAGAAGAAACGGTCAAAAAAAAATTCAAATGTGCTCCCTTTCCAGCTGTCAGGGAGCAAAAAAAAAAAGAATAGCTGAGCACCCAGTTGTTTGAGATATGAGGTCACTGTCGCAATATAGTGCAAGTCCTAAACTCCACTTTATCAAATTTTTTAAAAGAATAGGTTGAAGCGGCTCCTGCAAGACGACTGTAAGATAGATGCATTGGGAGGGACCTTTACCTTTGCTATTATTACAGTATTAATGCAGTGTATGTGTCGGGAGGGGGACTTATCACTGCAGTTTAAATGCAATATAGATGAAGGAGTTGAGACCTCTACTATGGTTACACTGTTGAATTAATGCAATATAGATGCAGGAGAGGAGACTTTTATCATGACTGCTTGCAACTGTAGAAATAATTAAGCATATATGCAGGCTTTGCTTGTGGTTTAATCTTCTTGTGTGTGTGTGTGTGTAAATCTTTTAGGAATTGCTTTGGCTCGGTGTGCGATAGTTACAATGAAGGTCCACTGCAGTAAGTAATGAAAACTTCAACACAATCAATTGTCAGGATTGGGAGATCTATAAAAATAGAGGCCCACATTGAAAGCATTAAAAAAAATGGCTAAGGAAATCTCTGACCCCACTGTAATGCCCAACTAAAGCCATAAGCATTGTCATTCTGTAAATGAAAGGAAGGGAAATGATTTATCTTCTCTACATAATCCTGATCACCCACATCATTAGTTATAATAAAATGCTAATAATGTATCATATGTCCTCAAGAGAAACTCATTTGTCAAACGTTCATTTGAGTGAGACAAGAATCTCTGCATACATTTCTCTAACCCTTTGTGGTGATAGAGATTATTACTTGCAACACTATGGCAATAATACATTTCACTGTGGAATGAATAAGGAGACCATTCACATGTTTCTGAGAAGGTACCGCCATACTACTAAAATAAAATGCATAATTATGGTGATTTGAACCCAGACAAAGGAGCAATGGTAATTATTTTTGGACCATTACAAAGCAGCATGGCTAACACGCTGTGTTAATATCCTAAATAGTAGTGTGACGAGGCCTTCATACTGCCTCACTTTCATTATTTCAGCTCTCCATTCTTAAGTGACACTTACAGTAACTGAACATTTTCTGTTTCGTAATCATCACAGTGGTTGAGAGTGTAGAAGAAGGTTACAGAAGCACAAACTAGAGACGTGGGAAAACAGATAAAATGTCCTCCAAGACCACAGAAGACTTTATAAAAGATAATGTGTTCCTGCATTAAAATCCCCAGGTTAGGTCCAAGTACCACCTGCACGCATGTGGTTTGCCAGCTTTAAGAAACAGAAGAAGAAATCCCAGGTGAAGCAGCTTCAGTCGGTTTCAGATTTTCCTGCACCATCCAGCCACTGGCTTTCCATTTTAAACCACTCTTGGAAATTGAACAACCATGATAGGATATATATTGCTGCTCCTGCTGCTGTCAGCGTGGCGGGATGTACAGCCATGTTATCTATTACCTCCTATAAATTCCAATTATCCCCCTCGTCAGATAAGATCACACACACATACGCCCACATGTCAGCATAGCAATACACATACAGGACTGGGGGCACCAAAAAAATTCAGCGATTGCAATAAAATAATCCTGTCCTTGAATCTAATCTCTACCGCCTCAACTGTAGACAAACTCCACTCCGGTGTAATTAAAGCTGATTTAGCATGATTTACACGCTACGGGCAAGATAAAATAAACATGATTAGGTTAGACAAATACTGAGGTCAATATTTCTGAAGGCTTGGAAATTAATAATACATTTCGTATGATAAACACTTGCACCGTGGGCTTTAAGCATGGAATGCTAAACAGGTTGCCGTGCCAACCAAGGATCTGGAGCCCCCTGCCGTTCCTCAACCTCCTAGTTAATTGCTGAAAATATGTCTCTCAAAGCAGTTGTTATCTGAAAAGGGGCATGATGCCAGAATGCAGGATCAATGGTTTTCTCCGAGAGAATGTCACTTACTTCATCTCAGTGTGCAACAAATAATTTCAACAACAACAACAACACACCATTGCAGCTTGTTCTTTGGAAAGCAAACAGCTGTGTTTGTTATAAGAATAATGAACATGTGGAGACATGAAAGCTACATACTAATTTTCTGAGACACTGTACAGAATGGAAATAGATGTATGCTCCGAAGCTTAGAGTAATGATGCAAAAAATGTTCTGCAATTTCTGCAATCTTCAAGATCTGGGACACGCTGTGTTTACAGTGATTTCCACCTGAGAAGGACTGGAACCTGAGAGAGAGAAAATAATGTCCCGCTCATTGTGAGCTGCTTATCGCAGGCACTCAGCAGTGTCATCTTCTAAAATTAGCTTGTGCTGTCTGAGCAC
>OOFC01046123.1:0-16834 GCA_900323345.1 Pseudochromis fuscus
GTATGGACTTGGTTTTATATTTGCGTTCTTTGTGTCTCATGTTCAGCAATGCATGGAGGCGAATGTGTGCATCGCTGCCTGTGTGTGTGTGTGTGAGTGAGTCTGACTGTTGCATAAGAGGATCTGCTACTGTCCCAGAGCTTAACTAAGGATTTAAACCTCTCTTCCTCACTCTCTCTTGCACTCTCTCTTCCCGACTCGTCTGCCTCTCTAGCGCTCTCTGTTGCACTCCCGCTAATCTCTGTAATTGCATGTATTGCATTGTAGGCGGATGATGTCATTATTTGTTGAATAAGTGTGTGTGTATGCAGATTGTATGTTTGCTTACATATTAATATTTAAAGTTTTGAAATAGCCTTTATTTTAATGGCAGATGGCAGTTTGAAGCCTTTAAAACTTATACTAATAAATATCCACAAAACATTAATAACAGCATTAATATGATGATTTATTCAGCTTTTTGGTTAATTTATTTTGCTACTGACTGGCGATAATTTATTCTAATATAATAGTGAATGATGCATTATAACACAGGTATTGTGGATCTCATAGTGATATCAGTTTCTATTTTAGCAGCTTCGCTTCCCCTTCAGCAACAAGTCTTTGTTTTGGCAACTGCTGACATCCCTGTGAGCGCAACAGAATTAATTCCTACAATTTTACAGTTTGTCGACACATAGAGGATCGGGTTCACTGACAGTCTAAAAATACGAGCTTTGGCTTGAGCCTTGGATGAGATGTTACTTTGTCCATCAAGCGTGGCTGCAGATTTGTTGGCTGCAGCATCTTCACAGCACAAGAACATTTTGTCAAGAAGCTGATTGGACTCTCTGATGAGGAGAGATTTGAGTGTAATTGGCAGCCATAAAAAATGATATCGCTTCTGTGGATGATAACAACAACATGGCATCAACTGTAAAAACACACAGAAAGTTAATATTGCACCTTATTAATCTCGGTATGAAAATGATCTTCTGCGCTCACTGCACGGTCAGAGGAATAGACAAGTGGAAGATCATAAACCGAGGGTTCATCACTTGTGTTGTATTGACTTAGTCATAGTCAATTTTTAAGAATTCATATCTAGAAGTTGCAAAAAGCGACTTTTAGGAATACTAGTGTTGCCTTTTCAGTGTTTTTTGCCAAATATCCTTGGTATTCTTTGGACTTACAGACCAACCTGCCACACTAAGTTTCTCACTCACAACGCCCCAGTACTGAGGGCTGCAACCACTATGAATATCATGGTCATTTCCATTATTGATTAACCATCCAGTGGCAGTTTGTCAGGAGAGGAGATGTGGGGGCTGCTCCCTGGAAGTCAATTCTGAAATCAAAAAATTCAATGTTTTGATCAGAGTAAGTGTCTGGTAATCATGCCAGCATGTATTACCTCCACCAAGGAGGTAATGTACTGTTAATATAAGTTAGTGATGAACAGTGAAAGAGGTAGGGAATCACAGGAAGAAGAAATTATTTAAATGTTGAGATCCTGTACAAACAGATCCCTATCTACTATAATAGGTGAATGTTTAATAAGATAGTTTCTCTATTTCACCACAAGAGGGCAACAGTGTTCAGTGTGTAGCATCAGTACAGCTGAATTATCCCAGAGGTCTTTGCTCTCTGATTGTTTTCAAGAATTGTATTTGGTGGATGCTTCCTGAGTGTGGGATCACGACACATTGAGTCTGTATGTAAGTCCTTAAGCTTAAGTAGGTCCTTAAGCAGGTGACCTGAGGCTGCTCTCTAATTGGTTGCTTCAGACGCTGATGCCATCAAATGTCTTCTTTCTCTGATCAAACTGCAAAGATACTCAGTTTACAGTGATGTAGGGAAAGCTGATATTTTCTTAATCCAATAAATGTTTGGAGATTTGCTTGAAAATGACTCAAATGTTCAGTTTGTAAGATTTCTGTCAGCATCACCACAGTTGTCTCAGGTCCACCACAGTCTGATGAATGCAGGTAGGTAGAAGATGTAGTAGTAGGATTGTGTTGGTATAAATGTGCTGCTGTTGTGTGAGGTACAGTTTTGGGTAAGAACACAATATTCAAATGTCCTCTGTCTGTACTGAGCCTGGCACATCTCTGCAGTAAAATATCTTGGTTTGTCATACACATGAATTAATGTTTCATATTTCAGGTTAGTAATCTGAATCCCAATTTACATTTCAGGTGTATGATGTGTCACTTTGAAATGCCGTGTATGAATGCAATGCTAGTTTTGAGCATTTTATTTCATTGCTTCTTGGAAACAGATGAATGTGATTATGAAAATAATTTGAACTAGTTATGATTGTGTGTATTCACCTGTGCAGCTGAGTTGAAATAGCAAAATATCCGCTGCGATGTTGCCATGATTGCATCGACTGTGATGATTGTGGTAATAAGGAGGAGGAGTGCGGTGGAAATAGCTGTATTGATGGTTACACTGATGACCCTGATGCTGATGCTGAGACTGATGTCAGTGTGCAGAAGGTGCTGAAGGTGATGACTAGAAATATATAGGCGACAGAGAGCGTAAATAGTATGAAAGTTTAGCAATACTGATGAATCTGTTGATGATTTTTCAGATTAATCAGTAAAGTAGCAAAATCTGCTCATCAGGTTTAATAAAGTCCAAATAAATTGAGTTTACTATCACATCAGACAAAATTCTTACACTTTACATTCTGAACGTTGTTTTCTGTGAACTATTGAGTTGATTAATTGATTAATTATGCTTTATTTCTTTCCCTTAATGATAAAGATGTTTGTCAAAAAGCTCTTTTTGGATATGTCTGCTCCTGTGTTGAAGCTCACCTGTCACTCAAAGAAGCCCCGCCCCTTAATTATGCATATTCTCAGCCTTGTTTCAAGTCAGATGTTTGGATACACCCTATGAAAACACATTTGACCAACTTTTACTGAAAAGAATACCACAAAACATATTCAAAATACAACTAAAACACATATAACAACCAAAACATCAAGGTATTGTAAACAAATATTAACTGAACCAGCAAAATATCTTCAGACCATGACTCTGCCCCTCCCATGCTTCATTTTTCAGTTTTCAGCCCCAGACAAAATTGATTATAGTATGAACATAGTCTGGTCATACAGTCCATATTGTTACAAATTGAATATCTGAACAACAAGTCAGAGGTTTTTCAAACAAGCTCTGCAAAATGCTGGAGACAACCCCATCCTCACCAAACCGAGCTGAGGACGTGCCGCTCTATCCCCTCGACTTACCAGCAGTAAACTGGGTCTTTCATGGTGTCAGGATAATAATAATAATAATGTTGAGGGTGATGTTAATAGTGATAATGATACAAGTGTTGGGAGGGAGTTTAATTCTAGTGAAGATAATGACCTCTTGCAAGTGCACTGGTGTGTTTGTTTGTGCTGGAGGACAACCCCCACTGCTGCTCTCACTATTCAGCTGTGTTGTTTCTCACTGATTTACTCTGGGTTTCTCTCTTTCTTGGTCTGCACAGATTGACTTGGAGCCGGAGGGGAAGGTGTACGTGGTCATTGATCTGTCCGGATCCTCCACTGAGGGTGAGACTGCACTATTTTTACCGGTGTAAACACAAAAGGAGATGGAGGAAGAAATAACACACAGGAAAACACACACACACACATACACTGTGTTAAAACCTCTAGATTGAAGCCAGTGTGGTACTGTGTTGCTGGTAGGAAGTATAGCAATGATATACTGTCTGAAAAGGTGGGATTTATTAAGAATAATAAGCTTTTCCTCTATTATCGCATTAGGAAACTTATCACAGTTTAATCTGTCTTCATTTAGGATCTGAAAATATATAAATTAATCTCAAAATAATCCTACTTTGTAACTTCAGTGCCTCATTTGAAAGAGTCTGGGTGGATTTTGGCTGCTGACAAATCATCTGCAGAAATATTCACTTTTATTTAGCAGCTAAATTCTCTTCTGTGTTCAACAGCTAATCGTTAACTTGCTGCACTGAACGTCAAACCTGATGATCTTCTGGCAGCTGGGGTCCAAAAAATCCTGTAAAATAACTGAAAATGACCAAATAATACAAATGCTGTAATTGTCCATAGTTGAAACACAGTGTATAGTTTTTAGTTTAGGTTAGATCTTGTGTAATTGTTGGTAAAAACACATTTATTTAATATTCAATTTCACAAGACATTAAGCAACAGATCTACATCAGATTACAGACACAGTGCAATTAATTTCAGTTAATTATCAATTGTATCAAATGTTGCATTTACATCATTACCCTTCAATCTAACAGTTTCTATTTATTAAAAATAAATCATTGTGAAGGTATTTTAAATTGGAAATTCAAGAGTTGTTTGCAGTCACTGTTTTTTCATGTTATTTTCCATAAGATCCACCTATATTTGTTTTCTATCCTGGATTAAAAAATGATAAAAATCTGTAAAGTAAATAGAAACATTAAGATATTTTTATAGAGTACAGTTTGATGTAGCCATGTACAAAAAGCAGCTTCCTTCTGGCAAAAATAAAACAAAACAATAATGAAAACCCCCCCAAATTTTTGACTCATTGCTGACAAAAATATATTGATATGTATCTTTTACTGAGTCCTGACTAACCTGGGGATGAAGAAGATGGGTTATAAATAATGTAACACATAATACTCAGTCATCCTGAACTCCACCTACATGATGCTCCCATTATTTGGGTAAAAAAAGACAATTAATAAGCACTGAGTCATCAATAAAAGATTGATTATTAATAATAGATCAAGCTCAGTTCTTTGTTTAGATGTTCAGCCCACAACTTTGCTTCACTCTTGCTGCTTCTTCAGCTTCTCCTTCAGCTGCAGCGAGGAGCTATTTTGGGTGGAAAGCTCTAAAAAACCCACTGCCCAGCACATAATAGCAGAGAGACAGGCACCGTGGTGGAGATGTTAGCAACTAAACACCAAGATCTTTCCCTCAGAAGCTGGTAGGAACCAAAACAAGAACCTTCGATCAGGTGCTCACAAATAAATGATGATGGTGTCATATCAAAGGTGATAGATGACATGTCGGTGTTGTGTTCGTGGTCTGTTTCCACTGCCCCCAAGTGGCTGACACATCACTTAAAACAGGCTTAGCATAACATACGGTATCCTTGCTGTTAATGCCGGATCACTGCCTTGAAACTGGAGGCCACAGGGAGTGAAGGAGAGGCCGAACGTGACGCCCGAGGACTTCCTGTTTTCCTCGAGAGTGAGAGAATTCATACTCCTCTCTGTCTCCATCTCCTCTATTTGTTTGTATTGATAAAACAGGGAAACGTCCAGAATATCTCCGTCAATTAGCCTCCCTCTCCCACACACAGTCGCTCGCTCACATGCTGCCTGATAAGGGTGATTTTCATCTGCACCTGTGTATCTTCACACCTGGGTATAAATAGAAACAGCTCTCTGCCTTCCAGTGAAAGTGTGCATGTATATATCTGTGTGTGTGTGTGTGTGTGTGAGGGTGGTGGGATAGCCTGAGTAAAGGAGGGTGCAGCAGAGAAAAGCCCAGCAGTATAACACACATCGTTTCTCTGCAGAGATTGATAAAGAGAGCAGTAGAGAGTGAAGGGAATAGATTCTTAAAATAGTAGGTGAGATTGAGCCACGGATTACACACACACACACACACACACACAGAGTCAGACTCAGGCGTCCACGTCTTGCCCTCCTCATCGATGATTGGACGCTCTGCTGTGACCTCACGACCCACTCTCCGCCCACTGCTGAACTTCCTCCCCGAGTTCAGCTGGCTTGAGAGCTCGTCATGTTAATGTATGCTGATAAAAACAAATGGTGTGTGTGTGTGTGCTGATAGGAGGGGAGTGTAGAGGAGTAAGGGATGGAGAGATGGAGGGTGAGAACTAGAGGAAGAGGTGGTATTTTTAGCAGATTTATTTTTTTCCCCCTGCTGCAATCTGTTCTCTGCAGCTTCAGAGGCTGGAAGGACGTGTTCCTCTCCTTTCTCCTCGATCCTCCTCTCCTGTCCATCTGCATCTGTTGGTCTCCGGATGTGAATAACAATAATCTGGCCTAATCTGACTATCTGCAGCCTCTCTCTTACTGTGTCTTTCCTCATTGATTTTGCTTCATCATTTCAAAAATAACCGCACACTTGAAATGACAAGAATAACAATTTTGGCAACTATTTTTCACAGCTACCTTTAAGTTCTGTACATATAAGCCTCTAAGCCAAGTCGATTTTCTTCTCTCACCCTCCTCCACCCACCTCCTCTTCCTCCACCAGATAAAGGCCCCTTCTGCTTCAGGTTTATAAATAACATCTAATTTTATTTTGAAAATCTGTCAGTCTAATTCTGTTGTCTTGAAGAAGAGTGCCTGGGTGGGAGTGAGTGATGGGTTTAATTTTGGAAGCCTTTCTTTCTTCCAGGATTTTTTATTTTATTTTGCAAGTGTAGCTTTAATATTCTGTCGTGAACATTTATATAAGAGCAACTGAGTTTAATGTTCAAGAGATGAGAGAGAGGGTGAATGCTGCTGTGATGGTGTCTTAATAATGGCACTAAAGTAAAAATCAGTAGAGCTAGTAAAGATATCAATCAATATATTTACTGTGAACTGAAGTATTTTATTCTTTAATCTAGAAAAATGTGTTTGAGTTTTTCTTGTAGCTCATGCTCACAGTCTAATTCAGTATTTCAGGAGCTGCTTAAATTAACAATAAAACAAAGAAAAATAGGTTCAATATTTTTAGACAGTTGAGCTGTTTTATGTTTCATATCCTCAAGAAAACATTGGCCTTCCTAGTTGTATTTTTTTATGCTATTGTAAAAGTATATGTCCAACATTATTTCATATTTGGTCCACCACTTTGCTTTCTTTACTGGCTCCTCTTCACTTATTTCTAAAGGGCAAAAGCATCAACATTGAAAGACACAGTTGTAATATTTCAACCACAGAAATTTTCTTCTTGTCTTGTCTTTTATTTTATTTTTTATTTTTATTTTATTTGTATCCAATATTTGAGAAAACAGATTACAACTTAAACTTTAATGTAAGAGAAGTGGACAGATGTTTCCACTGCTGCCTTGTATGCACTTTTGTTTTTACTCTTTCTAGTCCTTTTTATTTCAGTCTTATATTTTGTAAGATCTAGTTTGGTTCTAATGCATCTATAGTCTTTTTAACACTGCTAACACTTTAAACTACATTTCAGCTGCTACTGCAACTTCTTTCAGTTTAGCCATGGACTGTGTAGAGAGGGTGAAGCTAATGTGATTTTGTTGGTGAATTTTGGTATTTGACCAACGCCATGTTGGTTTTTTGAAGCCAGAAGTGACCATATTTGGGTCTGAAGGGAGGAGTTAGGAGGCAGGTCTGACCCTTGAACACGAGGACACTGTTCAATGTATGAGACTCAAGATCAAATCTGTCAATCAAACTGACTGCGGTCCTACATCTAAGTCTTTTTGAAGCCTAATATACTTAATGGTGGTTTCCACTAGATCACTGATACGAACACTTGACTTTAGTTAATGACATCAGAATGACTGGTGAAAAAATTTACTGACTGAGTTTATAATCATTGAAAATGTCAATTTTTGATTTGAAGTCACTTGGAGATTTTTGGAGGCAGCATCTAATGGCAGTCGGTGGTATTGCACTTTTTTGCACTTCTGCAGAGGCTTCACTTTTGCAACCCAGTTGCTTCGTGCATTTGTAAATAAAGTCTCTTGTTTTTAGCTACAACGTTTCAAAGTTTTCAGAAGAATGAAAATTACTGCGTAAATTGTCTCTTCAGCTTCTTTCATTGCCTCTTTTACTTGCTTGAGTTTTGCAGAAACACATTTGGGGGAACAATCTCAACTGCTACGTCACCTTCTTTAGCAAAATATAACGTTTTCATCAGTTTTATTTTTTCTTTGAATTCAACAGATTTTTACACACAGATCTCTTTGCAGTCATATAGATTTTTTTTTGAAGAGCCTGTTGTATTACTTTTTGTTAAATTTCTTAAAATAATTACTTGTTTTCTGCTGTGTTGTGTATTTGTGTGTGTTTATTGGATGACCATCTCCCAGCTGGTCACTCAGTGGGTCCAGAGTACGTCTGTCTCCACGACAATAACTCTTAACTGTTGTTATGCCTCATCACCCCTCCTTGTCCATGTGTGTGTGTGTGTGTGTGTGTGTGTGTGTGTGTGTGTCCTAGACAGATGGATGATGTATTATGTAAAACAAAGTGATCCTAGTAATGGCCTGTTTAGCTGCCCCCGCCTCCGACCCAACACCATCACACACACTCACACACCTAGATACACACAAACACACACTTTCACTCACATCCACACACACACACACACACACACAGAGTCCCTCGACAGCCTGTCTGTAATCGAACTCTGGAGAGGCTCAGCAGTAACCACATCTACAACGCACCCTGGAGAGAGATGCTGGGAGAGTGGGAAAAAAAAAAAAAGAAAATGGCAAACTAGGACAGGAGCGCAGAGAGAAGGAGTGTGTGTGTGGGAGTGAGAGTGGAGGTGGTTCTCTTGTCTTAAGGTTACCCTCGGAAAGCATTTATCTTTCCGGGGAGATGCAGAGAGGAAGTGAGCGACTGGTTGGTTGGTGCTCGCTGAGGAGGAGTATTTTAATATGCTGTCCTTCGTTTTAGTGCCCACACATGAAAGTAAAAATAGCATGTACGTATGCATAGGCCTGTGGTAGGTGTGGGGTGTTTGTGAGAAAGAGGGAGGGGGATAAAGGAAGATGAGAGGCCGTTGAATGATTAAACATCCTGCTCAACGCGATTCAAGTGATCCTTATTTGTGCAAACCGTCTCAGGAAATAAAATCGATGGGAAACATCTCCACGATGTGTGTGAATGCTCAGATAAAATTAACAGAAATACAAAATCATTCCTGTTGATAAACCTGTGACTTGTGTGTGTTTGCTCCACAGCCTCAGGGACCAATGAGAATGAGGAGCGGGTGTTTCGCGAGAGGATCGGCCCTCGCCGGCGACAGGGCGCCGTCCGAAGACGCGTCCACCAAGTCAACGGACACAAGTTCATGGCCACCTACCTGAGACAGCCTACCTACTGCTCGCACTGCAGGGATTTCATCTGGTAGGCGACACACAAACACATCTGTCTGACTTTATTTTCCTGCAGCAGTGTTTCATTTAACCAACCAGTGGCTGAAATGCTGACTCCTCTGTGTGTGTGATCTGATAGGGGTGTGCTGGGGAAGCAGGGATACCAGTGTCAGGGTGAGTACTTTTCTCTGCTGGACTCCAATTTCTCAAGTAACATTGCACATCATTTATTATTTAACCGTGTGGACACAAGAGGGATTACATGTTACTGAGTGACGGCTGTGATTTGGTCACAAGCCATCACCCAGAGTCATGCATTTATTGCATTACACCAGCATCCATAAGAAAACATACACGGTATTTCCTCAAATCATGATCATACTGTTTATTTATCTCCACTGCAGAATTCAACAGGCCAGACTTTTATTTAAAATTTCCTCCATTTATATGTTTAATTGAAGTTACTGCATTACACCGTTAATATATATTTAACTGTTTCTTTTGATCCTTTCAAATTAAAAGCCCTCTAGCCCTTTAATCCACACAACCCCTTCATTTTTTACATCGTTTTTGTTGCGAAACATTTGCAGGCACAGTCAATGTTTAATTTATTCACCCTCCCTTTTCCCCCCTGACTTATTAATTTGTCCCGACAAGGCCCAGACACTATTAGAGACCCAGCTTTTAGTTTAATACCGTTTTTTTATTTGAGGAAACACTGTAGTAGTGTTACAAATCTCATAACCACTGCTACAGTTTGCAAACATCCCTACAAATTCAGCAGAAAGCCAAAAAGTTACTTAAACGACTCCTCGAGGTGCGTCATGGCTCCTCAGCCAGTGCTCACGAGGATTTTTACTCCCATGCTGGACACTTCTGCAGTACAACATGTACATTCAGTGGAAACACTCAGTGCATGTGCAGGAAGTTGTGTAACTTATGTAGCACTGGAAAACGAGATGGTGTGGTGGTGGAAACTGCTCCTGTTCAGCCAGCAAAAGTTCAACCTGTCTCATCACAACACAACTGCTGCACCAACAAGTACTTTGTAATGTGTGTTTCTACTGCTGACCTCAAATTTGGTCACAAGTTGTAACCTCTGAGTATCATAAACCATTTGATTGCCGAGGTCATTTTGCATTTTATAAGCCTTTAAATGTGTTCATTACTCCAGCTGGTCTTCCTGGATCATATTTAATTGTCCCACCAATAGCTCAAACAACAAGCTCCCACAAACAGCTTTTTTTTCTCTCTAAATGTCCAACAACAAACAATATCAGCCTGGTTTGAAATTTTACTACAGTGAAGATTCTTTAAAAACCTTTGCCAAATATCTTTTGTTGCCTAAAAACCCGTCTACACCGCGGGTGGTCCAGCTGCATCTGTTTTAAATCTGTTTTACTCATGTTTTGAAATGGAGGCATATTTAAACACCTCAGGTCTATTTTTTATGTGGGGTGTCCTACGCAGCAGCAGTGCTCTTGAATGCATCGGATACCTGCCTTACACAGCATTGTATTAATCACACTGTAGATGGTGGATTTGTGAGAATATCTACAGTTTTGTATGGCAAGCAGGCTTCTACATCCATAAAAATATTTGTTTCAGTAGTTGAGGCATTTCACAGGAAATAGATGATGACAGGAGGTTAGTAATTTAATTAATATTGCACTTTTACACGGCAATAATTCCCGATAATTAAACTCAGCTGACACAGATTAACAGCACTCGTTTTCAATATGACCTTAAAATACACAACACTTGACTACAAATATTCACACACCCACTCTCTATTTTTTAGGCTTTTGTTGAGTGTAATTATATAGTTGTTGCATTTTTGTATTGACATTAAATGTGGGTCAGTCCCATCTTGCCAACACTCTTTAATAAGGTCACTATTGGCAGAGATACCAATCCAGTGTTTCAATACATCACCGGGTTCAGCAGTGTTGCATTAATCAGCTGTTTAAGGAACAAATTCGACTTTGTATTACCGTAAATATTAGGAAATTTAAGCCCGTGTTAGAGCTTATTAACATTTTGATTAATCATCATTTGGCCGTAGGTGCCAAACTGATATTAACATTAATTGTACCATCATATATTTGCGGTTTCTCTGCCAATCAGCCTCTAACGTCCAAACGAGCTGTTGTTTATTTGGATTTTTTAACAAGATTGCCCGGTGTTGATGCTGTGCTTTCAGTGTGCACGTGTGTTGTCCACAAACGGTGCCATGAGCTCATCATCACCAAGTGTGCCGGGATGAAGAAGCAGGAGGACACACCCGAGGAGGTACCAACACTTACAAACATGCACATACAGGTTCAGAGAGGATTTTACTGCAGTGTTGATAAAGATAATGTTTTCATATTTATTACTTGTTATCGGTTAATTACAGACTTTACAGCTAGTAACAACTGAATACAGACAGAGACACTCGCCACTCAGGCCGTTCGTTAATAAATCTGTTACTTAAGCGAACATGTGTGCGCCGTGCACCAACACTTGAGCCACATGCATTATTCCTCCAATAATGCGACTGTGACCTCCTTCTAACACCTGCCGTATGTTTTTGTGTGTGTGTGTGTGTGTGTCTCCCTCTGTAGGTGGGTTCACAGCGGTTCAGTGTTAATATGCCCCACAAGTTCAGTATCCACAACTACAAGGTCCCCACCTTCTGTGACCACTGTGGCTCCCTGCTGTGGGGCCTCATGAGGCAGGGCCTGCAGTGTAAAGGTGAGTTCATGTGCAGCAGGAATTTACAGCATGACAAACGTCTCAGTACATTTTAATACATTTGGTATAACAGCACTTGCTTTAAATAAAGGTTTAATGCCAACATAGGTGTGTGTGTATCTCTTCCATGGAGGACAGGTTTACATCTGCCCTCTCAAAATTGTGTGAATGGAGTTTGTGAAATTGTAGATTATTTACTTTTTGGAGAAGATTCATTATTGCTTTTTCTTTTATTTCCTTTTTGTTAAAGAGCTGTTTGGCTCTACAAGCTCTATTCTGCAAGTCTGTCACTTAAACATGTTTGTATGATCATTAAGATCATGCTAGAGCTGAACCAGTAAGTCGATTATTAGAATTCAAATATGTTTATTGCATTATATAACTATTTTATTTATTGCTTATACAGTTTTACTTGTATAACCGGTGTGAGAATAAACATCCTGACTCTTGAGTTGTTAAATCAAGAAAGATTAAACAAAAAAATGCTGGTTTCAGGAAGAATAAGTATTTTCTGACACTGCACAAAACAAACAATTAATCTGGAAAATATCTAACAGGGCAACAGGTATTGATAATGTAGATAATCGTTAGTTGGACTCCTCCTGACTTCTAATCTGCAGCAGCATCCTTAGATACTGTCCATCCTTACACCCCTGTACTTAAACTGAATATGCATGACTGTAATTTTCTAATATTAAGAGTTCAATATTCAGAGTAATTCATAATATTCATAATATTCAGAGCTCAGTAAAATACCATTGGTAACCTGCTAGTTACAAAGTACCACCTAGGTGCCCCCTCATGTTTTTCACGTGTGTTTTCGCAGTGTGTAAGATGAATGTGCACCGGCGGTGTGAGACTAATGTAGCTCCTAACTGTGGCGTGGACGCCCGAGGAATCGCCAAGGTCCTGTCTGACCTGGGAGTCACACCTGACAAGATCTCCAACACCGCTCAGCGCAGGAGGAAGGTAACAAAGACATTTCCACCAATAACATTTTCACAATTAAAGCATGAAGGTTCACGACTGTAGTTAATTTTTGAGCATTTGAACGATTGATTTCCTTTCTTAAAATTGCTGATTGGGTTTTTGTTTGGTCTGTACCTGTTGATGTTGGACTGCTGTATTCTGCTCTAACTTTACAACACAAAATAAAAAGGAGTATTTACCAAAATGTCAAACTGTTGCTTTAAAGATTTTGAATTTGTAGTGATTTCTATGTCACATATCAAAATACATCACCAACCAACAATTTGTCATTATTGTAATAATGACGCTGTTATCACAAAACATTACACCACTTTTTACTGTATGAATTTCATTTAATTGTAATTATATATCATTAGTCTTTTATATATGTTTACATATATATAGTATGTCTATATATATTCAAGTACATTTTGGCATAATCCTTATTTCTAATGTTTTTTATTCTGTCTGTGTATCTGTGTATTTTTTTGTTAAAATACTTGGTTCTATTTATATACTTTTATTTTATAGGCATGTAATTAGTGTACATTTTTGTTAAATTCTTATTTCTACATTTTCAAATTCTATATTTCTGTATTTCTTATCCTCTTATTTTTACGTTATTTTAAATCCATTTTTGCACTCCGTACTTTTCTGCATTATCTTATCTTATCTCATCTTATCTTATCTTATCTTATCTTATCTTATCTTATCTTATCTTATCTTATCTTATCTTTTCTTTTCTTTTCTTTTCTTTTCTTTTCTTTTCTTTTCGTATCTTATCTTAATATTTCAGTTGTGAAATAAAAAGGCCAAAGTAAAGGTTTGCACATCAAGCTAGAAAAGTTTCATTTTGTGTATTTCTGTGAGGCGCCAACAGATCAGGAAAAAATAGAGTCAAACGCTTCTGCTGTGAAGCGGAGATCCAACTCTATGACTCATGATTGAAGTAAAAGATTTTAAGAGAACAGCCCAGAGTAAGAGTCATGATGTGTCTCTCTCTGTCTGTCTCCAGTTGACTCCAGGGCAGGACCCTCCCCAGTCTCCTCCTGAGCTCTCTCAGACCGAGGAGAACAGCTTCAGCCAGCCAGCTGTCCCCACCTCCCCCTCACAGCAGGGTAACACAACACACACACACCATCAAACACACACAGATTTGACACAAACAGACATTTCAAAGCCTTATCAGATGGGTTCTTAGCGGCATGCTGTTTCAATGTGTTAATTTTACCAGTAAGAGGTAGTAATTCGATTTCAGTCACAATATTGTTGTTCCTTTTAAATACAAGTAGTTAAATGTGCTGGTGTTTTTTGTAGATACAGAACTAAACTTGAATTATCCCCCCTCCGCCCACAGCCATTTGGTTGCCACAGTTAGTCATCATATTATCACACTTTGCAAGCTGAGAAATGAAAAGTTAACTTTCTTTTTTGTGGAAGTATTCCCATTTTTGTTTTCATGGAGCCAAACGATGACGACAACAAAACCGGTCACTGCTGTTATTTATTCACCCTGGTCCGAGATACTGTAAATGACTCATCCCAGCGTTTTTGACAGAGGATGCGATCATCATTTTTTAAAGTTTACGGAAAAGTGTTCAGCAACAAATGAGTAATGTTCCTAAAAAACTCTTTTATTTTTTTTTGCGTAATGAGCCCAGAAACTGACGAGGAAAAAGGCAGTCAGCCTGTTTTCGCTGATGTCTGATCTGCTTTTCCGATGACACCCACAGATCTGGCAGAGTTAGATCGCCTGCAGGACGCGCTGTCGCTCGACCAGCAGGGACCACAGCACTCCTCCTCCTCCTCCTCTTCCTCCTCCTCCACCACCTCCTCGTCCTCCTCGTCCTCCTCCTCGGCAGGCAGGGAGAATGGACAGAGCCAGAGGAGGACCCTCAAGGACTTCAACTTTATTAAGGTTCTCGGCAAAGGCAGCTTCGGCAAGGTGAATGTGGGGGAATCTTTATTTATTGCTCATTATAATTAAACAGATGAATTATCAGAAGTGAGGTAACATCAAGGAGACATTTCATTTTAGTTGTCTACAATGTGGGAGCTTGCATTGGGTTGCTATTAGCAGCCAAAACACTGACTGTGCAGTTCCCTCCTCGGCTCTGCTGAGCTTTTTAGTCGTCTTTCAGCTCATTGTTTCATTTTACAGCCGGCGGATTTACGGTTTTGTTCCACTCTCACCACTCATCATCAGCAAAATTTCCAACAGCGAGCACCAATAAAACTTTTATAAGCTGACTGTCAGTTGTCTGCCCAGCACCAAGTCAGAGATGAGTATTTAGAAGCCAAACAGACATTTATTCCCCCTCGTGAGTTAAGATAAGATAAACTACATTGATCCCCACAGAGTAAATGCACTGAAGGTGTTTAAATGACAAGAACAGATTGTTGTTGTAGAGCCGAAACACAAATCACAAATTAGTGCAAATGTTGCTTCATAACTTCTGGTTGTGTACACAGGTAAATACACTCAAGGAAAAAAGAAACGCACCACTGATCATTTTGCAAGTTTTTGTCAGTTATTTTATTTACTTGGAAATCTAATATCTGCACATCAACTAAACATCCATCTGTGATATTCAGGCCAAATTACAGCTTTGACAACAATAACATAACAAAACAATAAAGCACCGTCATAAACAAAAGTAACAGATTTTTCATTTCATGGTCAATAATTAACATGACCACTATTGGCATACAAGTCAGCGGTTATTCGTCGCCCAATAGTCTCTGCTGCAGTTCTCATTGCTGGTTGGACCCTGTCAGGGAGATGTGACAGCTGATTCGCTCGGTCCTGTGCAGCAGTTGTGACATATGGTCGACCAGATCTGGGATGGTCATTGGAGGATCCAGTGGTGTGGAAACGCTCAGCAAGGCGTACAACAGTAGAGTGATGGACGCCAAACACCCTGACTACAGCCCGTGTGCTCCTTCCAGCTTGAAGCATGTCAATAGCGCGATCTCCCTCTGGTTGCAGTAGTTGTGGCATTGTGAACAAATGTGCTTTTTTTCCATTTTGGTGTCTTTTTATAGGGTTGTGCACAATTCAGGACAGGTCCAATTCATCTCTGAGGTTTACTCATGACCCAGACATAGGTGATTAATATGAAAATACAGTTGTTATTGCTCATCAAAATCAATCAACCGGAACCAGGAAAACAGTCATTTCATTTTGACTCAGAATAGTACTAAACTCATTGTAGTCTGTAATTTTTCACTGGCTGTAATATTTTTTGAAAAATTGAGAGAATGAAAATGGTACATTTCTTTTTTCCTTGAGTGTACTTGCTATAACATTTGTTGTTTCCATATAGAGGATGAAACTTTTACATGTTCTTTTGTATTTTATGTTTTATATTATGTATTTTATTATGATCACTTGCATATAAGATGAATACTCTTGTAATAAAGACACATGTCCAGGTCTGGGGTGTATAAGACAGGAAGTGAACAATCATCAGTGTGAACAAAAAGCAGAATTTTTCGTTCTTAGTGTGCGTCCTGCTTTTCAAATCAAAATACCTCCTGAATCAGTTTTGTAATAATTCGGATCAATCTCCAATCTCTTACCCAGGTGATGTTAGCAGAGCTGAAGGGGACAGAGGACGTTTACGCCGTCAAAGTTTTGAAGAAAGACGTGATCCTACAGGACGACGACGTGGACTGCACTATGACCGAGAAGCGCATCCTGGCCCTCGCCCGCCGACACCCCTACCTCACTCAGCTGTACTGCTGCTTCCAGACACGGGTACGACCGCAACGCAAAGAAAAAATCAGATTTCATGGTTCGTGCCTGTCTTTTCTGTCTCACACCTCTGATTCCTCTCTCTGCAGGACCGCTTGTTCTTTGTAATGGAGTATGTGAATGGAGGAGATCTGATGTTCCAGATTCAGCGATCCAGGAAGTTTGATGAGCCTCGCTCTCGCTTCTACGCCGCCGAAGTCACCTCAGCCCTCATGTTCTTGCACCGTAATGGAGTCATCTACAGGTAAACGCCCCCAATGTCCTCGTTTGTTTTTGTGTTATCAGCCAAAGAAACTCTACACCAGGATT
>OOFC01046131.1:0-11592 GCA_900323345.1 Pseudochromis fuscus
ATATGGATCAATATTGGTTAATTATGGCTGCCGTAGTCAGGGGGTGTATATTGTGATTGCACTGACATCACCTTGGAGATTCTCATCTGTGAATCGTAAGGTTGTGGGTTTGAAGTGTCCTTGGGCAAGACACTGAACCCTAAGTTGCTCCCAATGGTGGCTAGCGCCTTGCATGGCAGCTTAGTAGCCATTAGTGTGTGAGTGTGTGAAGCACTTGGGACCAAGCTAAGGTCAAGAAAGCGCTATATAAATGTACTCCGTGTAGCTTTGAACTGTGACAAATGGAGTTGGAAATACATTGTTTTCAACGAAGGCGGAGCAAATACCGGTAAGAGCTACCGGTATGTACGGTACTGTATTGTGAATGTACTAGCTTGTTTTGGAGTGAACGGAGTTGTCAGAACGTTGGTTTGTTTTCTATGAATAAAGTTTGACTGACTGACTTATCTGACTGTTTTGTTGACACTCACTTTAGTGCAGCTTCATCTAGATGGATGATAACACAACCCCAGACACTACACTAGTTTCTATTCTATGCACCTTATAATGTGGTGCACCTTATAGTGCAGAAAATACGGTAATTTGCTTACTTTTTCTGTAAAGCTGACGGGTTTTTTAGTCTGTTTGTTATTTTAGTTTGAGTTGGAGACCTCTGCTAGTTCAGTTTGGCGTGTTTATTTTCCTAGGTCATTTGTTAGGTAGTTTAGTTCGGGGTGGTGGCTGGTCCCTCACCACGTCCACCACTCCTCTTTTGTTTCTTTTGGCCTGGGTCTCCTTCTCTTTTTGGTTGATTACTTTTTGGTGAATGTTAATAAACACTTTGTTTCAAATTAGACTTTTCTTGTGTGGCGTCCTTCATACGCTGTGGCCTCCTTGATCCTATCTCTTCTTTTAATTTTAAGAGGCTGTAACAGGGTCAATGTCACATAAACACTGCGAGGATAAATATAAATACTTATATATATGAAAGGAATATATAGTGACACAGTTGGGACAACAGGTGCTCTCCAAAAGAAGTGGATGAATCTGTGTCTATTAATTTCATTTAAAAAGCTTGTGCATGTGTAGTAAATCTCAAATGTTCTAGTTTTATGTTTTTATTCATGGACTTTTGAGTGTGTCCATGTAAATGAATCTCTCTAGTCCTTCAACTCTGAAAAAACTCCAACAAAACACCAAAATCTGCGGCCTGGTCAGGTTCGATGTGCTATAAGTTTTCTGAGTGATACAACAAAAGTAATCTGTGCTGTAGCTCCAGCATCGTTTGGAGTAGAAATGTCATTTACACTTTAAACAGGTCTCAAAGACGTGGACGTCCTCAGACTGAATTTGTGTTTTGATATCTCTTATTGTTCAGATGCAGTCACAGTTTACATTTCCAGGTTTTGAAGCATATGATGGTTGTGGTGCCTGCACCTCTCCAGCAGCTGCAACTTCACAGGAGAAATGTGTTGAACTATTTGTGTTTTGTTTGTTTGTTTTTGAGGCGGCATAAACCTGACCCGGGCACACATGTGAAGTCTAGCTAAACCCTAAAAGACTCGACAATTCATACATCATAAAATCATGTTTTTTATAACCTTGCACAGCTCTTACTCGACAACACAGACAACACGCTGAATGATTGGTGGGACATCACGAGGCAACCACCAGCGTAATCCTGTAAGGACACAAATCCTTGTACCGAAACAGGACGGTTTGCCTTGCTAATTTAAAAGGCAAAAGATCTGACGTAAACTGGCTAAATGTGGAGGAGCTGGTGGACGGACGGATTAAGGCGACACTGCCTGTAAACACAGCTGAGCTGTGGCTGTGCACCAGTCAAAGCAAATTTTAAATCCTGACTGCTCTCTCACTCACAGTGCCCTCAGTTATGGGATAGTTTAGTTTTTATTGGTGTTTGCTCACAGCCTTGACTTTAACACTAAGGATTCAGACAATAGCAGTCAGTAAATATAATGTAGTACGCAGCAGTAGGTGTTTTGGACACAGCTCTGCTCCTATAGAAACAGCTGCCCTCCAATAAACACTTCCTAGTTCTGTTTTAGTGGCGACTGAGTCAGCGCTGTTAGTTTACCTTTACAGTCATTTTACAGGCTGTACGTTGTAGCCTTGCTGTATTGAATTGTGGGAGATGCTGCTACAGCTCCTGTTACAATAATTTCATCACAACTGGAACTCAACACAACTCAGTTGTTTTCGGAGCCTCGCAGCGATTTTTCCAGCGGCCTGTCTGTGGAGGATGCAGACACCGGGGTAATCCTCGCTGATGGAAAAACCGTCACAGTCACAAAGCCCTCTGTCTGCTCGCCGAGCATGTGATCAGATAGTGTGGAGATTGCAGGGATATTTGGAGAATTCTCTTCCAGTTTGACAAAGGAAAGGACACCGAGCAGCACACAAAGAAATAAAGGTGACAGGTGCTTCTAGCTCCAGTCTGGCTCTACTGGAGAATGACTCATTTTACATGACGCAACCAGAGACCGCACTGGTTCATTTGTCACATGTGGTATTTCAGGTGGTGCCTCCAACAATACAGTCCTTGGAGGTGACATCACAAACAGCAACAGTGTCATACAGTTTGGGACACTGCAAAAACTGAAACCCGAGCAAGTTTTAAAAGCTTGTTTCCAGAAATTTAGACACATTTTTAGTCGAAATCGCAAAAAAATCTCAGCAAGTATCTTTTGCTGGAGGAAATATGTCATATTTCAAACAAACTATTGTCTTCTTCTTGGTACATTTTTAAAGCTATTTTCAAGCTGTATCTCACCAGTAACAAGGTAAAGTAGAGATGACATTTTATTGCAGCAAAGGCACAAGATTGTTTTGCTTATTGTGAGACCGAGATGCTCTGAAATGCTCCTAAAAAGTGTACGGCACTAAAATGTAAAAGAAAAGTTGTTCATGTTCAAATTTTTACTAACTGCTGTGCAACATGGCAGAAAGGTGAGTACTGCTTTAAAACAAGATTTAGAAGAAATGACAATTATAAAGTTTTTATTTATGTTGCTGTTTCACTTTGTAAACATTACAGCTGCAAAACAAAGTGTGTCCTGTGCATTTCCTTTGATGCTCCCACAGCGCTAGTATTGGGCCTAAAATGGGCTAAAATAGGTGGGCCTGGGTCCACCCATTTTGATTTCAGACACAGTATTAGTTTTCTAGCTGTTCACCCAATAAGCAGCCTGAGGAAAGCTTTGAAGGAAATCATCTCAGCCAATCAGCAGCTTGTACAACACGTGTGGTCTCTTTAGTCTGCCCACAGGCTGCATCGTCACCAGCAAGTGATCCAATGAAATGAATGAAGTTGGCGCACAAGCCTTTCAAACAGCGAATTCAAGACACAGACAGAGACGGTAGCTTTTAGCTGGTATGATACATCAACATTGCAAAGTAAAGCAGCTTGTTTTCATTCAAATTGATCAACAAACGCTCCGAGGAGCAGGAGCCATTTAACACCAGGCATATCATCAGTGGTACAGAGTGACTAGCATAAATCAACTTACCTTAATTCCTCAGCCATTTGCGCTAGCGATGTAATTCCAGCTGATTCTGAAGGTCGACAAGTGGAGCGTTTTGTAAGTACCGTATTTTCCGGACTATTGAGCCCACTTGTCTATAAGCTGCTATTGAATTTATTCGAACAGTTTCATGTGGTCCACTCTGACCGGGTCTGATGTGACGAGGCTAATGTATCGGCAGCACGGAGCTTGCTAGCTTGTAAAAAGCTAATGAGCTTCGTGCCGCCGATACATGAGCCACACCGGTGTTTAAGCGGCTTATAGTCCGGAAAATACGGTATTACATACATTACAGCAGTAATGCAGGGGAATGGATTCATGCCGTGATGTGCAGCATTTCGTACATGTTATATTATGATAGTGTACAGAAGCTCCAGTCGCCGGTTTTCAGAATCAGCTGGAATCACGTCGCGTAAATGGTTGATGAATTATGGCAGTTTGATTGACACATGTCAGTTTCTGTCACCGGCTAAATGTTCAGGGTAAAGGGTTAAGTAACAGTATGAGTGAGGAGTTACCGTCCAGCTCGGTCGCCCTCTCCCCATCAAGTCCTCCCATAGGTAAGTTATGCTTACTGCCAAGGTGAATGTGTTTGTCCACTTCAGCACTGAGCTGAGGACAGCGACACAAAGGCCACATAGGTTTTCTCCAACTGAGTCGCTGTCCTCAGTAAACCACTGAAACGCAGATGAAGGGAAATTGTTTTTTTTTATTATTATTATTTTAACTGGACCGTCCCTTTTTCTGGAGGCCCGCCCATAATCAAAATCCTGGCGCCACTAGTGCTTTGATGTTGTAGGAACTGCACAAAAAGTGTATGTATTCACTTCCTTTGTTTGTTCATACAATCAAAATGGTTTATTTCAAAATGAAGAGAATAAATCACTGTGATTTCAAGAAGTTGAACAGCAGTGCCTCAGTGGGTTGAGACCTGGGTTGGGACCTGGAAGGTTACTGGTTCAAGTCCCAGCAAGGTTGAAAACGTGATGTGGCACTTACCAAGATTTAAGATTTTACATTTAGATCATTTATCTTGTTGTAAAAATTATTTTTTACCTGGGTCTGACTTGCTGCATGGACAGATAATTTCACTAGTTACAAGTGTTTATGTCTAATATTCAGACCCAGATTTTTTGCAGTGTACTTGTTCACACTGAGTAAAACTGAAGAGTTGAGGCAGCAGTGCCTGATGGATCAAAAAAACACCCCTCACAGACTCTCCACTTTTGAATAGATTACAGGTTTTCATGACTTACACAGAGTGAATCCATATGACCTGATGTTTCCCTGAGCACAGCGAGCAGTTTGACATTTTCTCCTCAGAGTACAAATATCCCAACAAGTACTTCATGTTTCACAACCATGAATTTGGTTCACACCTTCATGATCCACACAGCATGACTCCCACTGGCTTTACAGACTTTCCCTTTAATGCCACAGTGAAGATGATGTTTGGAGCTTTGAGAGAAATACTTCAACAACGACTGATGTAATGGGAGGTTTGCAGGTGGGAGAGTCTCTCTGGGACTTGAGGGATCCCCGAGGGAAGCTAATGCTAACATTTTCATTCAAAGCACCTCTGTGTCTAAATACATCCCTCTGAAGGTGGCCTAGTGGGGTTCATCACTACCCACTGAATTATTCCCATTTCCACCAAAATACACCTTCAGACATGTTTATTTTTCTTCATATCATGAGCAAGAACAAACATGAGGAAGAGAGAACAGAAAGTATTAATGAGGTCACTGAAATACTTCAGAAAGAATATTTTGACAAAAACAGGGACAAGTGTAAAATACAAATGAGAAGACATGAAGTGGACAGAAGAGGAACAGGTAGAAAGAGAGTTGTTGTTTTATTCAGTGGGTTGTGACTCATTGTGTTTTATTCAATTTGTTTTCAGACCTGATGCTATTGATGGCATTAGTCCAATTGTGTTCAAGTGTGGAGAAATGATGTGCTGTGTTACGGTTTGTTGCTTTTTAAAATCCTGTCTAACACATTACCACCTCATTGAGGGGTCGTAATAATTCAGCCAGCGTCCTGATTTGAATGAAACTCGGACAGATAATAGATCTTGTTGCACTCTGGCCTGAGGGGTTGCTGCATAATTTGTGTAGGATGTTTACACATTGAGATGCAAGATTCAGCTGAACCAGCCTTCAGCACGTAACAGTGTTTACTGAAGAAAATGATCCAATATTAAATATCTGAACTGTAGAAGTATTTAAACCTTTGCTTTCAGTATTTGGCAGGATCCCCTCTAAGCTGCAGCTAAATGTTTTTTCAGGATTTTTTGTTAATTCCTGCAAACAGAACGACGTCGGCTCTGGGATGCTGGTGGGTTTTGTCAGAACTGCCTCAGGTCCAACCACAAGATTTCTGCTGGATTAGGGTCCGAAATGTCCTTATTGTCTCCTCAGATTCAGTTCATGGACGGATGTCCGGAGCATAGGCTGAATATTGAATGGACGAAGCTAACATGACCTCACCTGTTTGTTTGTGTCCTCACATTTTAAAACCAGAAGTCGATCCAGAGACGGGGATCGACCCCAAAACCTTATGATTTGTGGACGAGCCACTCCACCTCCTACCACCACAGCCATGTTGTAGCCATGTAGTTGTTTGGAGCAGGAAGTGACCATATTTGGATATGAAGGTAGGAGGAGGAGCCGGGGCTGACCTTTGAACCTGAGGACACTGTACGAGGCTGTTTACAGGTGGTCTTAAGATGCGTCGTCGATGATTGGATCACAAGTGGACCCCTGAGACACATCCTTGTTCATACCTGTGTTTAACATGCAGCTCCAAACCATCCTGCTGACCACTTCAGATGTCAGGACCCGCCCACAGTTATTACATCACTGCCCAGGAGACTTCCAGATTGTGTAACCAGTTAGCACAGTTAGCTAAAAGAAAGGTGAAGGTTAGAACTATTGTTCATGTTTGGACTGTTCACACTGTTTCAGGTGAGAGGACACAGTGGTTGATGAATGTCTGTGCTCCTCTTCATTGGTGCTCTCACCAAGTCATCAGCCATCATCCTGCATGGATGATGTATTCCCTGTTACGTCCTTATTAGGGACACACACGTGAATCCCAGTCCACCTCTACATCAGTGACGTGCAGGGAGGTGTGTGACTGTCTTTCATTTTCAGATTTACTAATATATGAACCCAATAGCTGAAATTCACCATTCAGTTAGCAGCCTGCACACTGACTACTGGTTATGTTTCATAACATCAATGATCATCGTCTAAGCGTTATGTCCCTGAGTGACTGGATCTCTGTGCATATTGGTGGTTGTTCACACTTTATTTACAGATGTCCATGTAAGTGTAACCAGGGTCTTCTCAGCCTAATATCTCCTTAATGAAATGATTTTCAGATGGACCACCTGTCAATCAGACTAACCCCGCCCCTAACTCCTCCCACCAGATCTCTGAGAAAAAGAGTTGACTTTATCTAATGACATCAGAATGACTTGTGGAGAAATGTATTGACTGAATATTTCAGGATTGAAAATGAGGATTTTTTGAGCCAGCCTCTAGTGGCCATCAGGAGTATTGCTTTTTTTCTGTTCTGCATTTGCTTCACTTCACGAAGACCCGGTTACTGTGTCCATTTCTACACACAGTCTATGATGTGACTGCAGCTCCTGTCTTGGAGGAGCTGCATTGGTGAATTTCTCCATTGTGAGATTAATAAAGTCTCTCTTATCTTATCTTATCTGTCACTCAAATCAGCTCCACCCTTAATTCTGCTTATTAACTGTGAATTAATAAAAATGTGAGTCTGATGAAAATTAACCACAAACACTAAAACATTTTTTGTATCTGACTCCAAACATATCTGGTGCAAAGTTGTACATTTTAACATGGAGGTCTATGGGGACTGCCTCCAGTGGCCATTTGAGGAACTGCAGTTTTTAGCACTTCTGTGTTAGCTTCATTTTTCAGCTCCTGATGTCACTGCTGCTGCTTCCTGCCCTGTTACCTGCAAATATTAACCTTTCCTCTGATCTCCATCACCAGAGGTTGCAGCATAAACAGTGTGTTGGTGGGACGTGGAGGATCAGTGTTGGTCAAACAGCACACGTTACCCCTCTAAAAGATTAGTCCATTAATCCCACCTGATTCACTTTTCTGCAACGTCTTATTTATTCTGGACAATCCACAGATGTCAAGTGGATAATTTCCTCTGTTCCTGATCAAAAGTATTGACCATTTGATTCCATCTTAGTTTTTATTTAAATGACAGAAATGTGTCATAGTCTTTCCTGTAGTTTCTCCTTCATGTGTTTCTCATTGGTTTAGTCATCAGTCCAGATATGTTTGGCCTCAGTTTATTTTGTTATATAACCCCCGTCTTGCATAATTAAAGGTTAGCAAAATCCTGTCATTTAAATGGCTTTATGTAACTTTTGCAAACAAGTTCTGATCTGCTTGTATTTCTGCTTTTTGCACCTTCATCAGCGACTGACCACTGAAGAATAATGTGACAGAGATTTTCAAAATATTTCTTCTACATGCAACAATTTTGTCCAGGTGTAAAAATCTCCATTTAGTTCAATGAAATGAAGTCAAGAAGCAACAACAGTAAATAACAGTCATCAGCACAGGGTAAATATTATACAGATCTGGAGGCAAAGCAACTGTCAATCAGGAGAAGTTTAATAAAGGTAGAGAAGACAGCTCTGAAAACATGCAGCGGTCGTGGCCGAGAGGCTTTCAAATATTACAAAGTGACAGTGCAGGACTGAAACTATGCAGTGAACTGCACACACCACTTTAATTTTGTACACTACCTGCAGCATTCAGTGGGCTCTGTTCCCGGTGTCAGTTTCAGGGAGTGTTACAGCTTAAATTCAGTTTTAATTTGGACCCATCTGTCACAGCACATGGACTAATAGTGTGCAGTGTACTTCCCGCCGCACATTTGTTTGGTTTAGGTGAGCAATAAGGCCGGAGAGGAGTTTCGTGGCCTCTACATTTGTCTAGTGATGGGGGCAATTTCCCAGCCCTTCCTGGCTGCCGCTGATAAATGAATGCAGAGAGGAGGACAGAGCTCAGACTCTCAGGGCCACTGAGAGCTGCTTCATAAAACATGGTTGGAACCAGGTATGTTATAATTAAACTGCACTAAAACACGACAAAATCCCCATGAAGGAATGAGATGTACCAACGTTCGCTGTGATTAGAAAAACAACAGAGGAAGGTAGATTACCACCCACTATACTTACAATGTCATGCGTCATTAATCTCAGTGCATGTCAGGTTCATTAGAGTGGATGTTTTTGAAAGGCATTGTGGGAAAGAAATCTCTACATTATGACAGACGTGGCGTAACACTGCTGCAGTGAGTAGTGAGTTATTAAAGGTGTTGGTGACACAGTAATGGACATAATCACAGCGACAGAAGGAAAGTCAGGAGCAGCACTTAGTTACAACATTTTATTTTACTGGTAGTCTTACTTCAAAGAAAACCCTGCAGATAAAGTGATGAAATTAGAAAAATAAAATACCATTCCCCCTGCAGGTCTTTGGTACCTCAGGCAGCGTGCTGTGCAGACTGACAGCATATTCATGAGCAATAATTAAATGTCTGGTGGTCAGGTGAAGGAGGAGGAAGTAGATGTTCAGTGATCTTCAGAATAACTGTTGTGGTGTCACAGAAACACTTTGAAGATGTTTCCACTTGTTTGAACTTCAATTATGTTGTTGGTTCATCAAGTTGGATCCTGGTTAAAAACCTGATGTGAGGTCCTGCTACAACCTCCGTCAATCAGAGCTCTGACCAATATTTGCAGTGATGATATAATGACGCATTCTGACCAATCACTGCTAGTACCTGGTAGTACCCCTTTTTTTGGAACCGCATGAGTACAGGTACTAGAAAAGTGGAACGAGGTAGCACAGGGGTGGGCAATCCTGGTCCTCGAGGGCTGGTATCCTGCATGTTTTAGATGTGTCCCTCTTCCATTCAAATGACCAGCTCATCATCCAGCTCTGTAGAAGCCTGCTAACGATCCTGATCATTTGAATCAGGTGTTGGAAGAGGGACACATCTAAAACATGCAGGATAGCGACCCTCGAGGACCAGGATTGCCCACCCCAGAGGTAGCAGGTACTTTTACTAATGGAAAACCAAACCAAGTAGAGTGTAGTAGGTACCATGTAGTGGAAAAGCTCCATGAGTTGTTGCTGGTGTGCATTTTACAAGAGGTTACCTAAAATCACAGGATAAACATTATTTAGCTAAAGTTGAGTACCACTAATAATTTAACCTCAAATTTATTCGGCAAGTTTAATGGCGAGCTCGTTTGAAAGGTTGTACTTTGTGTTTTTGATGGGAACAAAGATGGCGGCGGAGTCACCGCCAATTATTTTAAAACTCATCGTCTTAAATCTTAAATAGGGTCATGGGTGATGAAAGTCTGAACCCTGGGTCTCAGTGACCTTCCCTCTGATATCAAATCAATGGTTTTAAGGTGACCTCTGCTGTCTGAGAAGGCGGGTCTAATGCCCCCTGCCCACTCTGATTGGTTCTCGTTTTGCTGTTGATTACGTAAAAAAAAAAGATAAATAAACAAGCAGCAGTGTGACTGTAACGTGTAATACAAGTGTGGAAATGTAGCGGAGTATTATTTTCTTTTAGAAGAAGTGGAGTAAAAGTAAAAAGTACTCCGACCCAACCGGTCTCACAACAGAGTTCAACCCAGCTGTCTACTCTCTCTGTCTTTTGCATTCAAATGACGGACGGCGTTCTGCGTCTCTCTCTGTTCCCGCCGCCTGGAGATGTTCCACTTCTGCCTTTTGAGCCGGTTCCACGGTGGACAGCCAATCACACCACGATCCGTCATCCTCGGCAGCCAATCCTGGGTGTGTGCGACACATCCTAAAGAGGCAGTCATCTACCCAGACACCTGCTGCATGGGAGTGACACACATAGACACACATGGCAAAATACACACAAACATCAACAATACACGCATGTTGATGTCACAGTAATCGGTCATTAGTCTTTTACCTTCAGTTCTCCTCAGAGGCTCAGAGACAGTGAACTGGTGCTGGGTTTGAGGACATATTAATTTTACAATAATTATCCCCATGAAAAGTTTGAAAACTTATCACAGTGAATACACAATCTGACCGTCTGTCCCTACTGAGACAGAACAAGCATCAACAAGGGAAAAAGAAACACAAAATTACTTTTCTTAGTTTTTAATTACTTTTGTAATGCAGAAACTGAAAAGTAATTGAACTACTTATTGTCAGAATAGAACAGAATAGAATAGAACACAACAGAACAGAATAGAATAGAATAGAACGGAACAGAATAGACTAGAATAAAATAGAATAGAATAGAATAGAACAGAATAGAATAGAATAGAACAGAACAGAACAGAATAGAATAGAATAGAACAGAACAGAACAGAATAGAATAGAATAGAACAGAACAGAATAGAATAGAACAGAATAGAATAGAATAGAATAGAATAGAACAGAACAGAACAGAATAGAATAGAACAGAACAGAACAGAATAAAATAGAACAGAATAGAACAGAATAAAATAGAACAGAACAGAATAGAATAGAACAGAACAGAACAGAATACAATAGAATAGAACAGAACAGAACAGAATAAAATAGAACAGAACAGAATACAATAGAACAGAATAAAATAGAATAGAACAGAACAGAATAGAACAGAATAAAATAGAATAGAAAAGAGCAGAACAGAATAGAACAGAACAGAACAGAATAGAATAGAATAGAATAGAATAGAATAGAACAGAACAGAATAGAATAGAATAGAATAGAATAGAATAGACTAAAACAGAATAGAATAGAACAGAATGGAATAGAATAGAACAGAACAGAACAGAACAGAACAGAATAGAATAGAACAGAATAAAATAGAATAGAACAGAATAGAAGAGAATGGAATAGAATAGAATAGAATAGAATAGAGGATACTTTACTCATACCCTTGTGGGAAATTCAAGGTCTCCATCAGCTCACATAAAATCCACAATAATAACAATCACAACATGGGTGTGGAGGGT